>OZ022423.1:17574026-17650906 GCA_963989365.1 Rhimphoctona megacephalus | reverse complement strand
AGAACAAGATTTTTCCCTATTTTTACGACGTGAACTTCAATAGGATCGATAACGATATTTTTGAGCACACATATGTTCACAGGCCCGAGAGCAAGGATGTATGAAATCCTCGTGGGAATTACTCTTGTGCAATGTCTACAAAACTCTCGCGACAACTTTTCAAAGCGGAGCGATTCGCTATAGTTCTGAGAGCGATAAAAGGGCATTTTCTTTTTCTCTCACAATCTTTTTTTCTCTTTTCTTTTATTACCGAAGTCAGGAGCGACGAGAATTTATCTGAAAAAGTTTTCTCTGCTTCTTCCGAAGTATGCATTTCGTTGTATATAGAAATGTAACAGTGGGTACGGAATAGAAGAAGAATCGAGAGAAAAAGATTCAAATAACGCGAGAGAAAATGTCTTCTGTCTTATTTTCGAAAAACCTTTATTATTGTAGTACCACAAAATTTCCGTTGTTTCAAATAAAAAAAAATGAGACCGGAAAATGGCAATTTAAAAAATGAAACAATGACAACGTTCTTTCTTGCTGAGTTCTAAAACTTCCTCGCTGCTCAATTCTTTTTTTCAACCCTCACTTCTTACATTTAAACATAAATCTTCAAAAATCAAAACTTTTATTGTTTAAAAAATATTTATTCATTTTTTTTCTCTCACCTGATAATGTTTACCCCCGGCCATTCCCATCGAACTTCTCCCATTAGGTTGAGCTTCGTAGCTACCATTGTGCTGTAACAAAAAATCCAAAATAAAAATATAAATTAATTGTTTCGTTCGATTGATAATGAAAACAAAATATAATTATATACATTTTGTTTGCAAATTGATTTATGTTGCGAAAATGGTGCGAGGAATAATGAATGAAATGAAATGAATCATGTGAAATAATCAACAATTAATTAGTCATTAATTTATTATACAGTGATAATAATATTGTGATTATTCATTTTTTTTTTTTATATCAAAAAGTATTCAGAATTATTACAAAAATTTCCAATGTATTTTATCAAATCGGATTATTATTGATTTTTAATTAATCCATCAAATAAAAAGGGAATAATGAAGTGAAAATGAAGTCACACGCACGTGCGTGTAACGAACCTCGCGTTTAATGTGTAAGGCTTTATGCCAGAAGTTTAAGGCGATACGATGAAGTAGTGTCTCAGTATCCTGACGAAAGAACGATGATGCTACCTCTTCGTATTCATTATCATCATCATCATCATCATAAAAAACATCATCGTCATCATCATCAACATCATCATCGTCGTCGTCATTGTTGTGACATCTGGATTCGGGAGGCCAAATTTTTTTGCCATTGTTATTGGTATCGTCGTTATGACGACGATAGATCGTATCGTTGATACGGCCGTTAGTTCTCGGCAAGAAAATGTTGCTTCGACAGCAACGTGCTCGGAGCCAGGCACGCGAAAATGACGAACTACTATTGGAATTCGTCATGTGGACAATATTTATCTAAATATATATATATATATATATATATATATAAACGTATTTATAAATAAACTTTGTATTTCTCCCAGATTTACGATTAACAACGATAACAAGTCTCTCTCAATCTTTCAATGAATAACGACCCATTTTTGGCAGCAGCATAATTTTCCTAGCTAATTATCAGCAACTGAATTTTTAAACTCTTTTAATTTCACTTTATTATAATTTAATTTTTTCTTTCGTTTATTCATTTATTTATTTCACTATTACTACAATTTTATTAATAGTTTTTTCAAATTATTGTCCTTCATCGAACTTATCTATTTTATTTTTGAACGAATAATCTTTTATTCTTTTTCTCGATCAATCGTTCATTTATTTCAAATGATTTATCATCGAGACACACTGTTAGTTGATGTCACTTAAAATTCTTTATAATCTCGGCCGAGTTTCGTGTCGGATTTCAACGAGAGTCACACCTAACCGAGCGGATGTCTTCGGTCGCCCGACGTACATAGTAATATATCTTTTTTTATATAAATATATATGTGTATGTATGCGTGTGTGCTCGAACTCTTCTTTATCTCACTTTCTTGAACGGGGCTTCTCAAAGTTCTTCTTCGCTTTACTCTACGAAGGTATAAATTGAATCTCCGGGTATATTATTCTCGCTCCTAATCTCGGGTATCTAAATCGTTTTGGTCATTGAGAATAAACGATATGGAAGTTTTCAGGCACGCGTCCTCCTCTTCTTCGTGCAGACTTCTTGGGTGGTGACCTCGTAACTTTGTTCGAATAATATATATCGGTTGTTGCGCTATCGTTACTTATCGATATAATTATCCGTGGCTGTAAATTCACACGGAGCCTCGTCAATTTCATTCGATCGTTGCGCGACGATTTCACAAATTCATCCTCGTCATCATCATCCGACGTAAATATCGTCGTCATTAGATTTTTTTTCTTCATCATTATTCACTACGATATTGTTACGTGATAATAAAATATCGAGAAATTTAAGAACCATCAGAAATATTCAAAATTCAACGTTTCTAATCTCGACATATTTCATAAAATTTTCGATGAATTTCCTTCCTTTCCAATAGACACTTTTCAAGATGAAAGAAAGAAAGTACTAATTATAGAACGTAGAAAAATATTATCGATTATTTGTCCAACTGTCGCAAAACACTCGCAAACATCAATAATCAATTATCCACTTCAAGTTATTATTATCTTCAATCAATTAGGACATTATTTAATTGTCAAATTCACTTTTAATTGAGGATTAATCACTTTGAAAATGTTTATCTTTAATTTAATCAGATATTAGTTGTCATTTAGGTATTTCAATAGTCAAACAACACTTCCAAAAGTGAATAATTATAATAAATATCACTATTGTCATTGTTTTTTCATAATTAAAGACTCGCAATGTATTTTCACAACTTGAAGAGTTTAATTAACGGTAGATTAACTTAATGAAGAGGAGCCTCGAGAGATGGTGAGAGAGCGAGATGCCGGTCGGAACTAGAGACTTCCGGATATTCTTTGCGGACTTAAATTCGGGATAGCTCGGTCGCGACCTGGGTCAACTGGGGCAAACGACTGCGCTGATGCTGCACACACACACAGGGGAGCCGCCCCGGCGCGCGCTGCGGCTCTGTGCTCCCTTCGATAGAGGGATGAAATTCGCCGCCGCCGCTGCCGCCGCATCCCGCCGGGTTTTCCACGCGGAATAGAAACCCTGACAAGGAGGAAAAGGGAGGGAGAGCCTGGTACGCCAGGAGAGACTCTGGTGCGAGAACAGGCAGTGAAAAGGGTGTAGAATGCGTGGGAAGATCAGGATAGAGAGAAAGAGATAAATAGAGAGAGAGGGGGGCGGAGAGTGAGTGAGTGAGAGAGAGGCGGAGAGGGGGAGGGGGGGGAGAGGGGGGGGGGGGGAGAGAGAGAGAGAGAGAGAGAGAGAGAGAGAGAGAGAGAGAGAGAGAGAGAGAGAGAGAGAGCGGGGAGAGCGGGAGAGCGGGAGAGCGAGCGAGAGAGCGGGAGAGCGAGCGAGAGAGAGAGAGAGAGAGAGAGAGAGAGAGAGAGAGAGAGAGAGAGAGAGAGAGAGAGAGAGAGAGAGAGAGGGAGAGCGAGAGAGCGGGAGAGAGAGAGAGAGCGAGAGAGCGGGAGGGAGAGAGCGAGAGAGCGGGAGAGCGAGAGAGAGAGAGAGAGAGAGAGAGAGGGAGAGGAGAGAGAGGGGGGGAGGGGGGGGGGGAGGGGGGGGGAGAGAGAGAGAGAGAGAGAGAGAGAGAGAGAGAGAGAGAGAGAGACTCATGCTTATTCTCCTTCTTTTTAATCGTAGTCATGGTGACGATCGGTACACCGTGAAAAAGGGAGAAACATTGAAAAATTCGTACGTTACGTGTAGATTTATGTTTATATATACTGCGCGCTCTCTATAGTAATGGAGAACGTGCAAAACCCCTGCGAAAAGCTTCCCTCTCAAAAGAAGAGGATCTCTTCATGAAAACCCAACACACCGCCAACACTTTTGATCTCTTCAGCTTTTTATTTCGCTTATTTTCACCCTTATTATGCTCCAATTCACATAAGCAATCGCGAACTTTTTTTCATTCATTCTTTTACCGTTTAAAATAGGTGAAAAAAAGATGAAAAAATGAAAATTACGATAATTCATTAAAAACATAAATAACGATTATTCATTTGGGAATTAATAAATAATCATATTTTTCTTCGTTTTTTTTTGTATTTTATGTCTTTTTTCTATGTTTTTGAAATTTTTCGAAATATTCGTTGCTTTTTTTTTTTATTATAACCAAGTCCTTGGTGTGATTCTCCGTAATCGTATAGCTCAGAGATAAACGAAACGCGTTTTACCACTGGATTATACCGGCAGACATAACTGGAATGCTCCTTCCTCGACGTAACTACAAATGTGCATTGTGATATTACTATGTAATAAGATGAGAAACTCGTCGCAGGTGAATATCTAGAGTTTTTAGATTTTCAAGAGAAATGCAAAATGGCTTGTGATGCTAACAAATCACTGGAAAACATCGAGAAAGAGAGAGGGAAAGAGAGAGATTAAAATAAACGATCCGAAAGGAAGTGCTCCACTGGTTAGTTTACGATCGCTATGCTCCGCTTGTACTAAATGTTTTCTCTCACTCATTCACTCACTCTTTCCCACTCTTTCGTTTCCTGAGGTAGTAAAAGAATTTCCCCAGAGAACCTCTTAACATTTTTTATTTTCGTCAGTACAATATGGAGGAGTCAAATTTGGAAAAGATAATAATTGGAAGATACTTTTCTTGGGATCGAAAATTTATTCAAGTGCTTTTTTATTCCATCGTATATAATTTTTTTTTTTTTTTTTTTTTAATTATACGCTTGCTCAATTCAAAGGAAGAATGAATTGATACGAAGCATTATTCATGCAGGGAAGTCTGGTACAAAATGAGACCAATAATACAAATTATTTCTTATTTCGTAGGGGTCCATTTTGTCCCGATTGCTTTTATTTCTATTTTTAATAACAGTGATCGAAGAACCAGATGAATTTTATCGAGAAATATTAAAACTTCATTCAATATTGTACGATTTTCTACAAAATTTGCATCAGTTTGTTTTAATCGCTCGAGCCATTGCTATTTTACCATCTGTTTTCAGTCGAAGAGCAAAATCCTTCGGATCATTGCCACACGAAATACGAGACGATCGATTACAGCTGTTCGTCGAGATTTACAATAATAAATGTTGAACAAAGACTAAGCGAAGTATAAATTTCGTTCTAAATGTATGAATGCAAAAAACATCGCAATTTCTGTCGACATAATCGCATTTTCAGTTAACTAAAACTGCAATAATTTTGCTTATTCGGTAAAAATCGTTTTTATAATCAACCTCATAGTCAGCATAAATGACTCATACGAACTCATACTTAACTCGAGGTCATTCACAAGAAAAAAAAATTTTTACCGTTTTAGCATGCTAGAGAAAATTTTTGCTTCAACGTTCAATCGGATTATTTATTCTCAGAATTGTAGTTGATGAAATACTTTTAAAATAAAATAGTGTAAAATATTTTGTAATTATTTTTCGTAGCAATTTTTTTTGTCCTTTGCAGCGATGCTACGACGCTGCATGTTTGCTAATTTTGCTCGAGCTGAAAAATGTTCGTACGGTAACTGCGAGGAAGATAAAAAAATATACGAAACTCCAGCTCGAGGATGACCTCGATAAAAAGATATTTTTGAAGCGTTGCTTCAGAATATTCATTGAAGTAATTAAAGTATAATTAGAATTAAGATTTTGGAGCAAAAAATTGTGCAATTTTGTAAATTGCTATATTTTTTTGTAACATTAATTCGATAGGAAGTTCCAAGCTTGTCTCGTTGTGGCATTGGTTGAAACCTTGACGTATGTAAACGTAAGACATTTTTTACTCATTCGTTTTTTTTTTCTTTTTAACCGGATAACGTGTACATCGTCGACCAAATCAGAAATGCACATACGATTCCCCGACGAGTACTAAGCCAGAAAAAGTGTCGCGAGACTCTCCGTGACATATAATTAACTCGTAATGAATTACGCAACACAAAACATTTCCACAAATATGCGTGTGTGAAATAATGAGAAAGCTAACTCGTGCTATATACGTTATGATCTCATGGGAAGTGACGTTCACGGGTCGCTAGTTCATCGATATAAATATCAGCCCACGCAATCGACAATGTAGCTAAAAATATCATTTTATAAGAAAAGCAATTACGAAATCACTTTCAATATAAATATTATCAACGATTTTGATTAATTTTCATGAATTAACGTTGTAAGAAATTCGTTTGTATTTTCGTGAATTAATAAGACATTTTTTACAATCTTATTCCCTCGAAAAAAATGCCTAATTAAAAAAAAAAGTATTCAGTACATATTTTTATGGATCAAATGATTTTTTTCACGATTTAATTGATCATAATAAATTAATAATTGTGATTGTCGATGGGTTTGTCGAAAAACGAAAAAAGCAAATACTTGTTGCAACACACACTTGATTTGGGAATTTTGATAAAAAAAATTCCAGATATTTGGGTCGATATAGACATGACTTTATATCAGGCGATTGAAACAAATGATAAAGTCGTAAATAGGAAAGAAGAGAAAGAAAATTTCCGAGGTCGAGGGAAGCTGCAGAATAGTTCATCTTAAAGTGTTATAAGAAAAAGAGGAAGGCAGTGAGAAGAAGAGATTTAAGTGCTTGAAATGTGGCCATACATTATCAAGTCGAAAGTTATGAAAGATGCGAGGTGGCGAGAGGAGGATACTCTTCGTATTTGTATATGTGCGAACCGAAAATCTTGGCCAAGCTCTTCGTCATTTTCCTCGTTTACTTCGCTCTTTCTCCTCGTGTCCTCTTTATCAGAGAGCCAAGTCTTATCGACGCTCTGGACTGCCTTATTATTATACGATAAGTTCGCGTACGTTACGCGAGACCCCATAAAGCGACAGTGCAGACGAGTTTTTTTGAAAAAAGAAAACGAATAAAATAAGAAGAAAAAAGCTTTCTGTGCAACGAGAAAAATATTGCTGGGGCTGTCCCAGAGATTTAGATAAAATTTTATCATCCCGCGGTAGAATGATGCAAATCACAAGCAAAGAAAACGACGTTCTTGATGATCTTTTCCAAGCCACATTAATTGCAATATGACTCAATTTTATTACTCAATAATCGAGTTTATGCGACTCGTCATAGTTGCGTTTAATGATAAAAAATGTTGCCCGCGGTTAAGGTCAATCCGGTTACGTGTGGTTTTTATGTTGAACAAAGAAGGGAGTGGTATTTATGTTAATGATCCATAATCCTTTTAGTCTCTCTCGAAGAATGCAAGCAATTATTTTTTTTTTGTGTATTCTAACTGGCAAAATGCTTCAAGGAGATTAACATTTGTTTGGTTCATTCAAGGAGTTCAATTTTTTTATTTCTTTTTTTTCTCTCAATAGACTTTTCGATGTAAAATTGAATATAGAGGAGACTGGGGCACAATAGAACTCGTGAAAATCCACTCGGGTTCATTTTGCCCCCGACTCTCCTAATCAGTAATAATTTCAATAATCAATCGATTAATCATTTCAATAATATCAATAATTCAAATATTATCAGTAATCAGGAAATTCGAGAATAAAGTGAGCCACAAATTTTGCCAATATATTACGAAAGGAGCTCGAAAAGTTTAATCGAATTCGATCTCAGCCATGCAACGTCTCGATTTTCGTGTATAGATATATCGTAAGATCGAACAAATTGAGCTGTTGGGTGTGGCGCGAAAAGTCAAGGGATAAGAGCGAGAGAGAGAGCGAGAGAGAGAGAGAGAGAGAGAGAGAGAGAGAGAGAGAGAGGAAGCTTCCCTCAATTTCCTTGAGCACGGTGAACCTTCTATATGCGTCAAGGGATCTGAAAAGGGATGAACGTTGGTCGCGTCGGCGGCAACCAACCCCGAGAGTACCCGGAGTCGTTGGTGGTTTCGTTTCGGTTTTTGGCAATTTTCCAAAAGGATCCGAGACAGCAGGATTTTTATTTTATTTTATTTCGATCACAGCATCTACGTCTGCAAGGCACTGCTGACCTTATAAAGGTACGCGTTGCTTTTGAAGGGAAAAAAATATTGTTAAAATACAAAAAAGAACAATAAAAAACATTAAAGTTCATTATTTTATAGTAATAATACAAATTCTGAATAAAAATATCGTAATTTGATTGAAAATTTCGTTCAGAATTTAAAGTTTTTCATCAGGCCACGCCCTCTTGCACTAATGTGCAAAGGAGATTGGATATCCCGCTCGGTTTTCGTCCTCCATCATCAGAAACATCCGATGACGCCGTCCTCAGAAGCGCGCGAATTTCAAACGGTATATAGAAATAAATAGAATAAAACGAAGATTTTTATGTGAATATTTATACAATACACACGTTTAGAGAGTTATATATCAATAGGATCAAGTTGTAACCGTTCATCGTGCTGGTTTCCCGAGCGAGGTAGAAACTAGGGAGACTTTCAACTGTATGTATTGCCTCGAGGGAGTTAAACTTTTGCATTGCGTTCACGTCTGTCGGAATTGCGGGCTTAAGTCGGTACGACGAAAATTCACGATGCGCTACAGACTATGAATAATACGTAGGTACTTAGCACTGCGTACTGTGCTAGGAAATAAAGGGATGGAGAAAGTCATAGAGATTTTCGTAAGGCTTTATCGACTGAGGTACTCAAAACAATGTTACGATATTAAAATACGATTATTATTATTTCAAAGCTCTTTTATTCGAGGGGATATTTTACCGTGCAGATTTGGTTCCGTTTTTCTTCATCCAAAAAAAAAAAAAAAAAAAAAAATCATTTCGATCCGTAACGTAACATCAAAATTTCAAATTCAATTGATTACATTGAAAAACGATTGTTATATTAATAACCTTGTTTGAATAATCAAGAACGAGACCCAAAACGAACTCGCTTCTGTCAAGATCGATCACATCATTCAGACGAGTTCACCAATCGTTATTTCTTTTAATCAATGAGACAGCTGGCTCGATACATCTGCACAAATACAAACAGACATTTATACAAACGGATACTTGACCTGCTCGGGCATTTCGCACAAATATTCTCGGGTTATCGTAGTAATATATACATATATAAACACACGTAAATACTTATACGTATATACATCGTTGAAGCTTACAAAAGGCAGCTCATCCAATTTCAGAGATTGATGTTACATACACTCGTTCGTGGAGATGATGTCAGCTCAATCTTTCTCCTGATTTTTAATCTCTGTACCAGATCGTACCTAGCGTCTATCATTTTGTCGCAATTGAATTATCGTTTAGGAATAATCATAGTTCGTTAATGATTCAGTGTGCATTTGAACGATCATACATTTAAATCGCTTCTCCCCAATTACAAATTACCTCGGAAGCCTCCTGCCTCTTTTTTATTCAACCAAATTTCCCTTCCGTGTTTGGAAGTAATTTTGATCATCTCTTATGACGCTTGTGAAAGAATCTCTCTTATAAAGGCATCTCTCGAGAGGTTGTAGGGAGAGTGTCTCGTGAGAGGTTGAAATTTAACCGCGAGAGAAGGCGTAGATTCGCTTCCGTGAACAAACCGTTCGACACATACTTTTACACATGGTGTGTTTCATTTTGTATGCATGAACTAATGTATCTTTGTATGTAAGTGTGCTCGAAGTATATGCGTGTGTGTATATTCAAGTACAAGTATCTGATACAACCAGGGTGCTTTGTCCGAAGAGTCGCCGAGCAAAGAAGCCCAACTGCGCGCTTCCTGGTTCTCTCGTTTCTCCAAGGAGATGCACACACGGTGGTTTCACGCTGTGTGACGCGATACCAGAAGACGAGAATCGTTACGAGCCACCATATCTCTCGCTCCTTTGCTTCTTTTCACCTTTTTTCTTCTTCTTCTTTTTTTTTTTTTTTTGTTAACCACACGTATGAACTTGTGTGCTAGCTACTGCACCCAGGCGGAAAACGTGTAAGATCCAAGACTGAGCTACACGAAAACGGAAGCCCCAGCGTAGTACAAAATTTAATATAGTTATAACCCTCGACGTGTATAGTACCGAGTTCAACTCTCGTGCTTTACTGCTAAATTATGAGCAGAAAGACATCGTAGCAATTCCGAGATGGAACGTTTCCTTCGGAATTTTGTACTCGAGCATTCTAAGCACAACATTTTATTCGATCTAAATTTTCGTAAGAGGTTCAATTTAAATTTGTAAATATTCAGGCATTTTTGTGAAGTTTTCACTTATTTCTTAACAATTTTTCACTCGTACAGATCCAACAAAATTTTTTTCGATTGAAACATTTTCGTAATTTGGTAATTTCTTATCAGATGCTGATCATTTATCGTCACTGGATGATGAAAAATGATTACATCGGTAGTGATGAACGCTCTCGAATTCGAAAGCATGAGAAAGGAAAGAAATTTTGAGGTATTTATTTGGTTTCCTGACCGAGAGAGAGAAAAAATTCTTAGTGTACAAGAAAAAGAAGAAAATAAGGAAGTCTACGGAAACTTGGGCAACGGAGTTGTTCCGTTTCCGTGGTCAGCGAGGATTGCGAGTCTCTCGTAAACTCCGCGGTCCATCCTTTCCTGGTTTTTTTTTTGCGTTTTTATTCTTATTCTTTTTTTTGTGTGGCTCTTTTGCCAGAACATCCGGAGTTGAAACTCGAAAAATTTCCAGTTTTATACGATACGTCGCGAAACTGACCCACCCTGACGTTCACAAACATTTCCAATTCCGCGAGCAGTTTGTGACCTACACAAGGGATAAAAAGCGCGGGAGTAAATAAAAAAAAAAGCTCGCCTCAATATGCATGAGGTTTTTCACGTTCGTTCGATATTTGATCCTGACCCAATGGGATTTCAGCCATGATTTTCTGTTTTATAATATGTTCCTCGAAGCGTTAAATTATTCAAGTTATTTGTTGGCCTTCGTACGCTAACAGTTAATCTAGTTATGAATTTTTAAAACGCATCACAACGGGCAAAAAAATTCTATACTATTTTAAGGGGTTTCGGTACAATTCTATTCTTTTCAAGCAAAGCGCCAACTTCACATAGCAATATTTCGTCGAAAACAAATAAAAAGAGCCTGTTCGTTCTGTCGATGGGGGGAAAACTCACCATTCTCGTTGATGAATAAATGAATAATTAATAAACCATGTAGACGAATTATTTAATTTTAGGATACCGGAATTGCAATAGTATACTTAGTGGTTTGGCAGTTTTTCAATTAGTTTTTAACATTTTTTCTCAGTATTCCATTCGTAAAACTGTCGTTCACCAATGACCGTAGGCATCTCACCATGTTAAAAAGTGTTTTTTGACATTTAATTTCACAAAAACGGTGTAGACGATCGATTTAAAATTTGGACGACACATCCAGTATATGTCAAAGAATATACTGTGTAAATTTGAAGTAAATGGTTACATTTTGCCACTTGTATCGAAACTCCTTAATACAAAGCAGCAGATTAGATCATAGTAAAAACAAAAGTCCTGAGATATTCAACGAGATTGTCTGTCAGAAATAATTTCAAGAATTTTTATTTTATTTTACAAAAATATTAAGAGTAATTTCGAAAGTTATTTTAAGACAATAAATATTATTTCATTCCGATGAAATTAGCGTGGATCATTACGTGCACTTTTGTTACACAATACGTCTCTTATTTGTTCCAAATTAAGAGGTAATGTCAGTTTTCCGATTAATTGCATGTGTTTTTTTTTTCTTTTTTTTTTTTAATGGAACGACGTCTTATAAATAACGATGTTACATAAATACATATTCTTTTTTCGCCTGCAGTGAATGCGAGAATAAAAAATAATAATAATAATAAACGAGAACAAGGAGTGACGTCAATTTGAAAGAATCTCGTTGTGTGCCGCGCGAAATAAAGTATACTTCCTGATTTCTCGAATAAATATAAAAACCACAAAAAAAATGTCTCTTTCCATTAAGAGCGTGAAGCAAAAAGAGAGAGAGGGAAAAAAATATGTTTATAATATAAATTGAAGGAGTTGATGTTCTTCGGAAATATTCATTCCGCGACCGCGCCTTTTTGTGGAGTTCAAAACTTTTTCTGCTTTTTCTTTTTATTTTATTTTTTGTTTTCTTTTTCTTTTTTTTTTCGTTTTTTATTTTACTTTTGGTTTCAAGGAGCAATGAATGTAGCTCGTAAACATCATCGCTGGAAGGAGAAAACTTTGTGAAAAAGTTGAAATAGCTCCTGAATTTTTATACCTTTTCATTCGTATATAAATATAGATAAGTATATTTTTATTTATTTTTTTTTTAATTATGTATCTATATTTCGGAATAAAATGATAAAATTCACGCGCACTCACCGGAGACGGGTGCTGATGGTATCGCCAAAAATCCGTCGAAATCATAGCGTTGATTCACCGATTTTTTACAACAGTATCTTCCTATATGCTTTTTAACAAAATTGAAAATTTTTGGTAAATAAAATTTTCACATTTTAACGATCAACACCGATTGAAAGACACTGGAGACAATTTTTTCAACGATCCCGTTCTAATGATTATTTATTAATATTTTCATTATTCTTTACGATATTATCGAAAACGTTCTCACTAAAAGGTTGCACAATTTCACGTGACACTCGACTTCACTGTCGTAGCACATGATTTCACGAATTAAAACGCACGTTTAATAATTTTCAATAATTTATTATTTCACATGAAATATTAGTTTTGTTGAAAAATATGATTTCAGGTTATTTGACAGTTAACATTAAAAATTGCAAATTTCCGATAAATAAGAAAATAAGATTAACGTGAAATTCGAAAATTTTTTAACACAATTGTTCAATTCCAAACTTCGAACAATGCTCCAAGTTTTTTTTTTTTATTGACAATTACTATTCAACTTTGCAAATTCGATAACAAAATAAAATCAAGGGAAAAATAAGTTTGGGATTTTTAAACAGTGAATTTTTACAGTCTCAAATTCGAAATAAAAAGATTACGATATTTTTAATGACAGTTGATAATTCGAGAAGAGCGGCGTGAGTGTGCGCGCGCGACCCGAGCAAAAGTCGTCCTGCTGACTGATTCGAATAGTTGGCCGTCGATATGCCGGCAGTAGTTCCCCGCGACATTACGAATTGTAGGTGGAGGCTTTGGAAACGCACGCGTTTAGAGCTCTCGCGAAGCGCCACACGAACGATTGACTAGAGAGAGAGAGAGTGAGAGAAAGAGAGGGGAGAAGAGAAATGTTATGCGCATGCGTTCTCCCCTCTTTTACTCAAGAAACAAAATCTTTTTTATCTGCTTTTTTTTACCCTTTCTTCTCTCTCCTTTTTATCTCTGTAACCTTCTTCATCATCATCATCTTCTTCTTCTTCTTCTTCTTCTTCTTCTTCTTCTTCACTTCTTTATTTCTTTCAACGTCACACATATACGCGCGGATCTCAATCTCTCGAATTACGCGAGGATCTCGAGAGTCTATTTGTTCGTTTCATTGACAGATAGTTAATCGTTCACTCGATTGCAAAGGATCATCTTCTCGTTCTTGACAAAAATGAAATACGAACGTACGAGGGTGTAAATCCCTGATGCATCGAATCGTTTATAAACCGAGGATTCAGAATTATTATATAAAACTTTAAGCAGAACGTTGAGAATTTATTTTGCTGTAACTAATGATCATTGTTCATAATACTTTATAAATAATACACTTTCGAATACAAAAATAATGAATTTCATTGTAATATCAAAAGGTAATAATAAGCTGAGAACTTTGTCGATCAATATTTTTGATAAAATTGCATTCAAATGTACTCGACTGCATTTTTTTTTTTATCTCACCAAATGGGTGGGAGTTAATATGTAGAATAACCAAATTGTAGAATGGTTAATATTTCGAAATTTTAGTATTCATAACATTCGATTAACGAAAAATAAGAAATTCGAAGTTTATATTTTCGATAGTATATTAAGTTGAATGCGTATTTGATGTAATATTTTTTCTTTGATCGCGCGTTTATTCGAAAATATATATATATTCAGACTGTCTATACTTCAAATGCAGATAATATAGATTGTTCTAATCTAAGAAGTTTATATTTTGTAATTCGAAATGGAGAGCAATTATTTTATTATTGAGAGGCCAAAATATATAGTATGAATAATTCGAAAGTGAATTTTACGAATGACTAAAAATTAGAAGTACAGAATAGCGAACGTTGTGAAGCACGAAGAATGACAAGCAATACTTTACAGCCCAGAGGCTCTCGCTATTTCGACCGTTCGACCTTCTGGTGTTTCGCTATTTTGACCACATTAATATTTTGTCTTTCGTTAAAATATATTGGAAATTGTGAATATTCATAATATTGCCGATTTCAGTATTTGACGACTCGAATGCGTAATAGTCGAACTTTTATAAAATCGCTATTCCAGCCTTCGTCATTTGGGCTATTGTTATATTTTGTTTTTGACGTAAATGTACTTCGAATTCTTTAATTTCTCATTTTTTTATTTCCAGCATAAAGGCTATAGTGGAATTAATCTGTCTATATAGTACTATTCTTCAATTTAAAAATTGGCAGTTTTAGCCGTTCGAAGTTTTAATCATTCAAAAATCTTACTCCCACCCTCACCAAAACGTGCATAATTTGTACTTTACAATATTCATTGTAAAATACAAAAAAATAATTGGTGTATTAAAGAGTAACAAATTTCGTTGTTTCGAAGTAGTTAAAAATGTGTTTGGACTTAAGAAAATTGGCCGCAAATTCGAAACGGAGTTTCGCATCAATCATATATTTATACTCGGACTACGGTACTCTCATATAAGTGTACGTTGACTTGTAAATCGTCAAAGGTAAAAATATATTTAAGAGCGCGAGTACAAGCGCAGTGATAAAACCTTTGGCTAACTGGTTATTACATGGAAGAAGTTTTATGAGCGTGCAATAAGCATATTGAAGAGAGAGTCGATCGATTTTCACGAACACACACGAATACACGAAAGATGTATGCAGATATCTCTCGAACATGATGCGAATTATCTCACTGTGTATAACTGCAGTGGCGGTTGTCTCAGTGCATTGGAAAAAAAAGAAAAAAAGGGGGAAGAGAGAGAGAGAGAGAGAGTGGGGGAGGGGGGGGGGGAAGAGAAAAAAATGAAAATAGCAAAGAAGAAAAAAGAAATTCTGTGGGATCTCTCCCTTCATATAAACCGGTTCGTCTGACCAGGATTATTCCGGCGGACAAACACGCGATCGGCGTTTGCATCAGAGCACAAAAATACGTCTTTCATATACGCATATATTCACTCCGTTCGTCAAAAGCGTCCTTGATCCTTCAGAGAACGATTTTTTTTTTTTATTTTTCGTCCACCAAGATCGCGATTAAAATAATCAATTTTTTGTCCTTCATTATTCCTGCAAAATCTTTGAACGACTGCCAAAATTCATTTTCTCTATACGAGCCTTCGGAGCTTCGAACACAACGAGGAATAAAGCAAAATCAAAAATTCTTATACTAGAACAATTTTTTGATATTATTCTTTTTTTTCTTAATTTAAGTTTTGGAATTTAATTACCAATCATTTATGAACAAAAATTATGTGGGATCAATGCGAATCGATGATTGAAGAGTTCAGTGATAAAGATTGAAAAAAAAATGATTTTTTTTTTCGTTGAAATTTAATCTTTTTTGTACGATTTTGCTTTCGGGCTATTTAGCACGAGTGTGAGAGCAACTCATCGATTCAGAGTCATATTGCGAGCATCTTTTGTAGCTTCAGGGAGGCTTCCGGTGTGCTGTAACAAACGAGAGCCTCCCCCCCCCGCCCCTCTTGCCGCTCCACCCTTAAGTGGTGCAAGCCAGCGATGACAAATTGCCTCAGCCAAACGAGAGGCGCTCTACTCTTTAAAGAAGAAAAGAAAATAAAAGAAAAGTTCGAAGGAAAGAAAGCATTGAAAAAACGACAAGTTCTGCGAGAGAAGACTTACGACCTCTCGACACACGCCTGGCAAAGTGCGCGCCCTCTCGCGGCTCGTACATCATCTCACTACTCGAAGAAAAAAGGTCCCTGAAAGAACAGCAAGAAAAAAAGGAAAAAAAAAGAAAGGAGGAAAAACGAGAACGAGAGAAAGCTCAATGGAGCAATGAGATTTTCTTCAAATTTGCATTTGAATAATAAAAAAAAAAAAACTGTTATCCTCTGACAAAATTAATTTATTTGCTTAAATTAAATTCCACTTTACTTTACTTCAGATCGTGTGTTAAATTTGAAATGAATATATTCAAGTAAATAAAATAATTATCGAAGCTTTCAATACCAGAAAATTCATTACACTTAATTTTTTTTTGGATTTAACTTTATATGGTGTTCAAAAGAGCCAAAGGAAACGATTTTTTGTGACACATTCGTTGGTTTCGAGATGAGAAATCGTAGATCGAAAAAAAAAAAAAAAAAAATGGGAAAGAAATCAACGAAACGTCATTTCGAACGAATTTTATAAAAATAAGGATAAAATTAAAATAGTAGATTGTATAGAGATTTTCTCGTAAAATGCACTCCTAAAGACACATACGAAAATGCCCATAAGCGAGGAGTAAACGAAAGTCTGAACGGAGGCGGCTGACGTTATCCACGAGGTTAATTTTAGCCGGAAGTGTTTTCACTCTCCCTCTGGTTTAACGGGGTACACAAACGGCTGAGCGACGAAAGAGCACATTGCCTATGAATCTCATATACGTGTGTGTGTGTGTGTGTGTGTGTATTTGCGGCTAACTGTATAAGCGATAGAAGTCAGCCACGCACGCAGGAAGCGCGCCTGTTTCCCTTAAAAATGTGTCTTGTCTGTCTCTCGTCTCTGTGTAGGCATACAGAAAAATCCTGGTCGTTGATGCTCGTAAGATCGTATCCAGGAACCGGTAAAAACCCTTTCGGTCAAGGTAAACAAAGCTGGATGTTTGATGTTTACATCAATAAATGAAAGCTCTGTATAGAGACGAGGGATTAAAGATTGCCGCCTATATTTTTTTCGCAATTATACATTAAAAGAAAAAGAATCAAAAAATGATTCAACAAAAAACATCGTAATGAGAAAAAATATGATTTTTCATATAAACTTCGTTATTCTTTTAATCCCAATTTATTATTACTGTCAAAATATTCAATTACTTTGATAATTTATAACTATAAAGAAAACAATGATTTTTCGTATAAATATATTTTTATTGTTATTATCTCGATTTATCATTGTCGTTAAAATACTCAATTACTTCGATCATTTTCAATTGTAAAGATTTTCGTACGGAATAATTATTTTTCGAATCATATTTCCAAGTTTATAAATACTTTGATGGAATAGCATTATTACAGAGGATGAATTTTGAAGAATCACCAGATTGGGGCTAAGCCAATTTACGACATTGCCAGAATGGAAGCTCGTGCCAAAAGTTGGAGAACAAAAAAATGAGCGGTGGGGAAGAAAGGATTCCAAAGTCTGTCGCACGTCATCTACTGACTGGCTCACGTGTGTCTCGTGTCCTTTAGACAACTATTGATGAGGAAGGGTGAAAAGAGAGAGAGAGCGAGAGAAAGAGAGAGGGAGGGGCAAGAATCCTAAGGGTGTGAAGCACAAACGCGTGCGCACACCACACATTTACCACAAGGGGAAACTTTATATATATATGTAGTGACATTTCGTACCAAGTTTGGTCCACCAGAGACAAATGACATTTGGTCCTCTTCGCCCTCGCTCCTTCCGAACCTAATGGCATAATAGAATATTCGAAATTCTCGAAAATGGGGGGTAAAGTGACTGTAGAACACTCCGGAGAACACAACCCTCCTGTTTCAACATTGTTGAATCTTTCACTCCATTGAATCCCTTCCGAATTTCAACTTTTACATAAAATACTCGGCCACAAATATTATTGCTCAAAAGTTTTGCAGCTTCAAGTAATCAAATAATCAAACGAGAGTCCATTTTAAGGAGTTTCGGTACAAGTGGCAAAATGTAACCATTTGCTTCAAATTTACGCAGTATATTCTTTGACATATACTGGATGTGTCGTCCAAATTTTAAATCGATCGTCTATACCGTTTTTGTGAAATTAAATATCAAAAAACACTTTTTAACATGGTGAGATGCCTACGGTCATTGGTGAACGACAGTTTTACGAATGGAATACTGAGAAAAAATGTTAAAAACTAATAGAAAAACTGCCAAACCACTAAGTATACTATTGCAATTCCGGTATTCAAAAATTAAATAATTCGTCTACATGGTTTATTAATTACACATTTATTCATCAACGAAAACGGTGAGTTTTCCCCTCATCGACCGAACGAACAGGCTTTTTTTATTTGTTTTCGACGAAATATTGCTATGTGAAGTTGGCGCTTTGCTTGAAAACAATAGAATTGTACCGAAACCCCTTAGTTCATGACAGTTTTCGATCAATTAAACAAGTGATCAATATTGATTAAACTCTAAAACTTGCTAAATGAATAATTAATTAATCGTTTAATTACTAAATCAATTCTCTTTTTTATGCAAAATCTTATAGTTTTTAGACGAAATCAATTATTCTATGCTTTGGATACAATTTATAAAACGTACTTTAGTTTATCAAAATTTAATTGCAATGAAAATCATTTTTTCGATCAATTATGAGAAAAAAAAAATAATCACTTTTTCAAAACTTTTAAACGATAGTGTATGAGATGTTTGAAAATGCCTAATATTCGTTGCCAAAAATGTCGAATTTCGCGAGCAAATAGTCTAGACGAATTTTTCTTTATCCGAGTGAAGTATTTGAAAAATAATTCGGTTATTTTTGTTATCGCATTGTATTTTTATCTTATTTTTATTTCTTATCACTTTAATTTAGAGGCTCGATCGAATTTATAGACTCAACAATAAAGATATATATATATATATTTTTTATTTATTTTATTAATCGTAATACGTGATAGTATATTATGTGAACGGTGCAAAGAACATAATAGAAGTTTATCGAATATATATCTCGAGGCTTTGATGTTTCTCGAGTGAGCCGCGAATTGCTCCTCCTCCCCCTCTCACTCTTTCTCTCTCTCTCTCGCTCTCCTTTACGGAGATCGATCGATTAAGTCGTTAATCACAGATGTGACGTATATATCTTCTTGTTTTCTATCCCTCCATTCTAGATCACGTATTTCTCTTTATCAGCATGTCGTTTTCTCTCAGCTTCGTAATCGTTATCTACGCAGCAAGCGTCTGGTGGATTAATCAACTCTCCTCCCTCAAACCTCCGCACCATTTTCCCCTCTCTCTCTCCCTCTTCATTTTCTCTATAGCCAGATGTTGTTGGAATTATGTATTAGAATCTTCCATCATGTTTCATCAATTATATACACGTAAGTATATTTACCATCGCAAGATATTAATAAAACCATTTAATACGATGCAACAATAACTAGATCGGATCAAAATTGTTGTAGACGTTAATTAACACCCGAAAAGTTTCCCTTCTTCGCCTTTATTTACAGTAATTGTTATATTTTATTCACCGTGAACGAACCCTAAATCTTGATCGAATTATTTATTTTATTGACCAAATTACATTAATAGTTATTTCATTCTAATAAATAGTTACACTGAAAAAAATCTATTTCATTGAAATATCAATGAAATAAATAAAATAATTATCAACCAAATTGTATTCGTTATACGAACTTCTTTTCATTATAAAATAAAAAATATATTCACATAAAATTTCGTAATAGTGAAATATCTGAGGAAAAAATGATTTCCTGAAAAACAATATTTACGATTAAGGTTGATAAAATTTTCAACGACGTAGATTCGACACTGGTAGCATTATATGCGAGGTAAATATATATATATATATATATATATATATATATATATATATATATATATTTACCTCAAGAGTCTCTCGAGTCAATCTTCTCGAGAGGCCACACACAGAATCGAGTTTTCTCCAGTGCATATGTTACAACGATAAATAGTCTATTCCCAAATTGCTCGAGCTAGGAAACTCGTGCCTCATGTCTAAATCGAATATTTGAGTCGAGATAATGCCTTGATAAATTTATATCGGCACCTGCGACGATACTTAAATCTAATTGAGTATAAGAAAAAAACAAAGAAAATCAGAACGTTGAAATTCTCGCGTGCAAAATAATTTGCATAAAGTGATGCAGTCCATTAAACATTTATCTTCGATATTGTATATGTTTATTATAAATAACGATTTTTTCGGCTCTTTTAAGGGGATTTTTTGTTAGGGGAGCTTCTCGAAGATGTGGAATTTACGATAAAGCTGTTAATGGTCCATGAGAAATATGTACTTTGCCCATGTAGCTAAGAAAGTACATACGACCGTAAATCCTGTTTTGCCGAAGATATACGGAAGATCAAATGGCGTCTTTCATGATACTTTTTCATCGTTAAATATATATCTATATAAATATCTCTCTTCCGAGAATATATGTGTGTGTGTGTGTGTATTAAGAAAAGAGTTGATTCTCGTTCGCCCGATTGACCCAGAATCAAAGTACAAGTCGTTAAATTCCATGCTACGAGGGAGTAAGTACAATGGGTCTTCCGGAGAGCTCGATAGGACAACTGGATCGTTCGTATCCTTCGATCCTTTTACGCCCACCCTGCGCAATCCTATTCCTGCACGAGAAACATCGAAAGGAAAAAGTCTTTGAACTCTCTCGAGTTCAATCAACCCCCTGCCCCTTTTTACCGTCGTCACTTTTCTTTTTTTTTAATCTATACTCTTCCGTTCATCCGAGTCATCAATGTTTTCTTCTTTGTAGAAGAAAGTTTCTAAAATTCAATCAATTCGAGCTCCATCATCGAATTATTCGATAAAAAAAATTCAAATACATTAAAAAATAAAGAAAGTTCGTAGATTTAATAGTAAAAAGTCAATTAAATAATAGTGACCGAGAAAAATCACGTGCTTTTCGTAGTTTTGTAAAAAAAAAAAAAACACGCCTATATTTTCAATTTTTACTATTCTCTTTTTTGTTGTGTGTATGCAATTGATCGACGTTATCATTGAAGATGCAAAAGACTCTGCGCAAGTGAGCTCTGACCTACATGAATATTACAAGTATATGTTGTGGCCTTTGATATCGGTGACGCTGGGTCTGATGGCTGAAAAACGTTACGAGAATGTAGAACGACCACGCCTATTAGTGACTTTTTATCCTGTTCCTTTGCACCATCATTAACACAACCATTTCCTTCACAAATTATACTTTAATCCCATTTACTTTTTGTTTCTTTCTTCAAATTTTAAATTTCTGTTTTCAATTATTTGGGCAATAAATTTGTTTGATTTTTTTGATTTCTTATCTAATTCTATTCCACCTAAAATCATTTTAAATTCGACCTAAATAATGAATCACACCTAAAACAATTTTTTTTTTTTATTACTTAAATTTCCCCTCTAATTCTCTTTACTTTTATTTTCTTCCTTCAATTGTACATTCTCTGTTTCAATTATTTGTGCAAAAAATTTTTTTCATTAAAAAAAAAAATTGATATTTTTTGATTTTTTGAGAATCAAATTTCAACTAAAAATATGAGATTATTTAATCATTCACAAAATTGACCTCCAATAAAATGATTCAATTGAAATATGTTTAATTCATGCATCAATTTTGTTTTTTGTTTTTCTTTTTTTTTCGATTCTTATTCGTACGAAATATTTGTCATTACCTAGAAGTAAATATGTGAAAATATATTATGTATGAGGATATTATTCGTGTGACATAAATATTCAACGATAAATAAAATCCGTACGACTCACCGTGATTTGATGTCCGTTGCTTGTCGGACTCGGACTGGGACTCGATGTCGAATTCGAGGAGGATATGTCGTCCGAACCAACGATCCTTTGTGACGTTTGCAAATTACCAACAACTCCACCCACCGATGGAAAAGCCCTTGCTGGATCGGCTTGCCACTGTTTGTGAATTTGTTGCGATGTGTCTCGAAATCTTGCCCCCTGAGAAATGACAAAAAATACGAAAATTTTGATGATAAATGCTAATTAAATGAATAATTATTTAATTTTTATCAATTAATCGAAATATCAACTAGAGATTCATTTATGAATAAAATAATTCAAATACCGATTGTGAGATCGATAAAAAACAATAATTTTCATTGACAAATTTGTAAATCATGTAAATCATGTAAAATACTATAATTTTTATGTTCCATGATTATTATTTTAACGTATCGTTAACCAAAGTTATTCAAGACCTTAAAATAATCTGCATAACGAATTTATACAGGAAACGTTTGCTCAAGGCTATAAATATTGCATAGTCATACTATATTTTATACGAATCTGTACCGATGTACATTCTTGATGTATTCTGAGTAAGATACGGTGGAAAATAGGCTCTTATTGCGACATAAATGAGTCAAGAAATGAAAAGAAAGAAAGAGAAAGAGAGAGAGAGAGAGAGAGAGAGAGAGAGTCGATTAGTTTCGGGCATTTGCTCCCGAACAATCAATCCGTGATAAATCGATCTTTCCACCGGAACGATTCTCAAGGTTCTTCGTTCTATACACATAAACATATAATAAGCTCTTATATCAAAGAATATAAATCGTTGGTCACGATTGTGCTCGTTTCATTCGATTCAATCGATGAAATCTTACGTACGATACACAAACAGCATCCCTTGATTTTCCTCAATTAAAATTATTCAAATTAATTCGAGACTAAAGTTCACCAATCAACAAATGCCAATTCATTGAATTAAAACTATTTGAAAAATAATTAGCATTATTTAGCTGTCACAGAATTCGTTATTATGAGTAAAAAAAATGATGAAATTTATTTTTGTATCTAAAAAATTCAATTTTGGCATCTTCCAAGTGATTTTAGATTTTACGTGATTATTTTTTGTATTTTTTAAATCAATATTGAGAAGTATGGAATGTAGAAGAAATTTCCTGCAGTTTAATAAATCTGATTATTTCATTCGGTTGATCCTTAACGATAATGGCAAAAATTTGATTTTCAGCTAATGAAATTTTTCTAATTTTTCTTTGTTTACGTGCCGGAAATTTTTGAATATGAAAGTAATCAAGTTCGTAGACCTCTTGTGATCACAAAAAGAATTTAATTTGTATACAAACACACACACACTCACAGTGAGAAATTGCTCTTAGAGGGAAAGCCAAGAGATCGCGTGCGAGCGAGTAATTCGCTCGAGCGAGAAGAGCACATCGAGGACTGTTCAACGCGTGGAGGACTCTCTCTCTCTCTCTCTCTCTCTTCCTTTCTCGCCTTCCACGATAATTGCACTTATGCAACAAGACCTGCCGTAATAACAATTAGCGTCGCGGTAGAAAGGATGGCAACGAAGTCATAAATGGAACATTCGATGTATACATATTAGTTGACGAGTGCTTCTTTCACGAAGCCATATCCCACCACATTTTTCCTTGAACGTTTTGCATACTTTATTACTTAAATTGAACACGATTTTTCAGTATAATGATAGTTTTTCATTTTGTGTGTTTCATTAATCACAAAATCTTGCGGACGTTTAATAAATGAAAGAAAAAATGAAGATGCAACAGAAAAAATTAATTCAATTTAAATTGTTTTAATTAGTATAATTTAATTCAATTTAATTTAACTCAAATTTGATCGAAATTGTGTTCAATATTGATAGAATTTGATTCATTTGAATTTTTACTTCTGTCAGATTAGATGGCTGGAAAAAATAGCTGGAATATTCAGTTTAACTTGTTTCAAATTTTAATGTAATTTAATTTATTTAATTTGATTCTGAAATTTGATCGAAATTTATCATGTTTGAATGTAGATCAAAGTTTCGTGTTATTTTCCCTTGATATACCAGACGACTGTCCCATGTATCTTTTCAAAAAAATTCTCGAAATAGCATTGCACAATCGTGACATTTCGCGGTCGTTAAAAATACGCTAAAACTGTTAAAATAGGAATGCGATGTAGAACGTGATTTTAGTATTTTTTTTCACTCTATACCTCATCGAAAAGGTCGTCGAGTATCTTGCGTGGAATCTTTGGCTTCATTTTGGTGTTTCACGGTCTCGGGGAACGATAAACTGGCTCGGTATATCGCTCGTTGGTTTAAGTCTGCATCAATTTTAGAGTGTTTCCTCCTCCCCCGAAGAGAAGGAAAGCTCGTATAATTCGCGATGTGTGTATATATACATATGTTTGTTCTCGCGGAATTTCTTCGGCCGGTTCAAGAAGTGTTGGCAAACGTCACAGTCTTGAAGAAAAAGGGACAATAAAAGAGTGTCATGCTCTCGAAATGTCACGGGCATTGGTGTCGGAAACTCCTCGTTATATGGCACAAAAATACACACACAAACAGACTTCCTCTCTTTGTCGTTTTCTTCTTCTTTTTCTTCTTGTTATACTTCCTTTTTCACACCCGAACTTCTATGTTCACACTTGGGATTTACAGATATATGTTATTATACAGGCTGTCGTAAAAGCTGAGCTTTTGAAATTGACAGGCTAGTTAGATCGTTAAATGCTGAAGGGAAAAGTCGTTGGTCGTTTTTCTCTCGGACGTATCGTTCATGAGATATTAATTAATAAAAGTGAGAGCCAATCCGTTGTGCCGATAAGAAGTGGGCGTAGCGAGGGTAGCGCGATAACGCTTGAGCCAATCCACTAGGCGGCAGTGGGCGGGGCGCGGTTGCCCCACTCTAGGCTCTCCCTCACGACGCACAGGATTGGCTACATCCTTAATTGATTAATATCTCATGAACGGTAGATCGGAAAGAAAAATTGCTAAAAACTTTTCTCTTTAGAATTTCACGATCGACACGTCCCTGTAAACGTTGTTCGCAACATTTGCTGCAGCCTGTACGCACGTACATATATTGTAGGAAGATGAGGGTAAATGAAATCTAGCTTACGGTTTTAGGAGTATATAAATATACGAGTCGATGACGCAGCATCAGAGAACTTTGTCAAGCATCACAGCGAGTCTCTCTTGGCGAAGGTTGAACATCACAGAGGCTATAACGCGGCCGTTCCAGCCGATAAATTGTGCACTTTGAGACGACACACGGGGCGCAAGAGGATCATCATAAACGCGTTTATAACGGAGCTGCATTTTAAACTCCTCGTCATCCTGATACACCGCGAGGATCTTCTTTTTTATTCTTTCTCTTTCTTTTATTATTTCTTGTTTATTGTTTCTATAACCATGGATATAAATGGTGAGTAAAAACAGGTCGATTCGAGCGATTGTGAAGCAAAGGTCGTCGTGAAATAATGCATAAATGAGGATGAGTGCATAATGCATTTGGCACGTGGCGATTTACACGCGACGATTTTTGCAATTAAAATATATACGTGCTGTTGCAACAATTACGCGTTTCCTCCTTGAGAAAAGGCACAATGTAAAATCTTTATGTACACGTATCTATACATTTGAGCATATATGGGTTTGTACAAAGCGCAATAATAATCACTGCGAGTATGAGAAAAATCGTAAACCTCACTGCTGAGACCTCGTCTGTCGCTTATGGTCGAATAAATAATTCTTAATTAGCAGCTCCCTGGGCGCAACGTGACCGAGATGCAGCGAGAAATATTATGCATTGCTCGTAATTACTATTGTGGTAAAGCGTATCTCAAATGTGTTTTATTATCATTTTTGTTTGTTTTTTAGTTTTTTTTTTTTTTTTTAATAACTGTGAAGGAAAATTCGAGGACGAAACTGTTGCGAGTGAAATTAATGGGACATTGAGAATTAAATTGAAAGATTGACGACAATACTAAAGCGGAGATTCTACTGAAAAATTATCATGATCATTAAAATTTATCAAATTATTTTAATAAAATTATCGATTGAATAAAACTTTTTTCTCGTTTGTTTATATATTAATAAGACGCAGAAAAGCCAATGCATTTTACGCAATTCTTCACGCAAAAGAAAGTAAGAAAATGAATGTCTTTTTTTATTATTCTCAAGGAAGCGACTCCGAAACATTGCGAAATATTCCCATGCATTCAACTTTCAATTATTTTTTTTCAAACGCATACGCGGCAAAACGCGATCACACGCAGAGAGTTCGATATTAAAGTTTTTTTGTATTTCTCATTTTTTCCATTATTTTCCAACCACTCCTGTAGCCCGAGGCTCTTTCGGGCGGGCGGGCGCGCGCGCGCTACGTTGTAAGTATCCTTGAAGAACGCTCGTAACTGGTTTTTACCACCCACGCACTTCCGGCCTCAGGCTTTTTCGATATCCCGCGATATAATTTCTTCCCGCGATTTTCTCGTGTCTGTATCTGTCTCTCTCGATACTGGGCTATATTATATTCTACAAAGTACGCCAGAGCGACGGAGAAGCAAAGAGATAAAAAAAACGAGACGAAAGATATCAAAGGAGTCTCGTAAATCTTGTTCTATTCGCACAAGATCGATCGAAGGACGGAGAGATATTCAGCTGGGGTGTTCCTCGGTGGAAACCCGGCAACATTTTCCTCGCGCTCCACCTCGGGCTTGAACATCATGCAAATACACGTACACATATATAATATATATATGCATCACGTTTAACATGCCGTATGTCCGCCACAACGGGATTGCCCTCGTCGTCGCCTTTATCGCGCCGCGTATTCGCGAGAATACGTGACCACGTACTAATTGGATATTCGCGGCCAGCGGGAACGAAATGTCCAACCCTCGAGTAAATATATATATATATATATATATATATATATATAAATGTACACATGCATGTATATAAGAAATACATAATTGTATTCAGCAGTGTTTATGAGAGAGTAAATTGCACTTGATGATTTTTTTTTTGTTTCACATTCCAGAGTACTATGTCAAATTGTTTATTTTTGTCGGCCTTTTTTTTAATTAGTTATTGCCAGGAGGGATAAGCGGTAATTAACACAAAGAATTAGCTGAGAGCCCAAAGGAGTTTCTATTCTTTATTCGAGCAATTCCAGTCTCAAAATTGGATGGAATTTAATAATGTACGAATTTATCGATAGAACGTACAATTCTTTACACTTTGTTTTTACATATTTTTAATTATCGAATGTTTATTAATTTCTGATAGAGGAATTTTTTATTTGGACTGTGAAAGAATTTTGTTGTTCCCTTTCTTAAAGGATGAATTTGGTTGTTCCCTTTCTTAAAGGATGAATTAGTAATCGACTGTTCGATTGATTTCTTGCAAAATGATTTTGTAATTGGACTGGGAAAGAATTTTTCGTTCTCTCGACTAAATAATGAATTAGGCTGCCATTATTATTGCAGTCCAAAATGATTTATTTATTGGTGCATATCAGGTCAAAGTTCGCTCGGTCACATTGCTCGCTTATCGTTCCGTTAATCTCGATTTATTTACCACAACATTCCATCTGGAGATACAGAGTACAATGGGAGGAAGAGAGAGAGAGAGATAGAGAGGGACAGAAAAGAGAAAAATAATCGCGATTAAATCGATGCACCGCGCGAAGAAGTCGGTCGTGACAGGAGACTTCCGGTATGTACACCGTATATATATGTAAACACACACAGACATCGATAAATACGTTTATACGGTATACAGAGTTGGTGAGGTCAAGATCCAATCACTTCACCCTGCTCGATCTCGTTTTATCGAGAGTTCGCGACTTGCACTCGTCGAGAAAGGGTCACGGGTAAATTCGAGCTATAACGATCATCGTTTTCGATCGCTTATCACGAAATTCGATCGTTAGCATTTATTAATGAGATCCGCTTTAGGAAGTACGAATTTTTTTGGATTTATCCTTCGTTAAAAGAGAAAAATAAAACTGGAAGATCCTGGATTATACTTCAGACAAAGTATTGTAACGTTAAATCATTCGTAGTGTCTCTTTATGTTCATTTTTTTGATTATGAAGGGAGTAAAAAATAGCCTTCAACGCTTATGGGAAAGAAAATTGAAGAATTTTACATCGAAAATCATTTTATATTTTTCATACTCTTTCTCCTTCTTTTTTCATGATCGAATGGATATTGAGTGAGTATTAAAAACAAAATAAAAAGTATCTTTGTGAACGATAAGAAACTGGGACAAAGATATGGATTCAAAAATGGTGGAAAATCTTTGACAAAGTTGGAAGAATCTTTTGTAAATGTGAAAAGCAAGAAATGCACTTCTAACGTGAACGTGTATGGAAAAGAGTGAAAAATGTAGAATAAGACGAGAGAACGGTGGATGAGTATCGAGCACTCTACGGAATGATGTTCACGTTGGGACGTTACTGCGGAGATGGATCTACATGTGTTACATACGTATATATCTATTTGTATCAGATACTCGATAGGAATGACGCGAAAAGCTTTTGAACCGGATTTTCGATCAAGCGTGAGACAAAAAGAAAGAAAAAAAAGGGCAGTATGTTTAAATCGATATCCCAATGTTGCAAGATTGTCTATTTTTGCTTCATCCACCAAATTCGGGATACTCTTTGACTTTTGAAACAGCAAATGGCAAGATAAAACGTTTGAACATCAAATTTCATCAATTTCCTTTATCTCTGGCGTAATTTTCTAATTAAAAATTGCAATTTCTTTATTTTCCATTCGTAATTCATCGAGAAACAAAATACAATGAGAATTTATCTCATTATTAGCTATCAAAATCGCTCAAAGTTATGAAACAACGAGAGCGAAGACAAAATTAACCAAGAGGAATTTAAAAGAAAAAATTCTTCCATTTTTTGCTATCGAAATCACTCGATATCATCTGATCAATTGATTATAAAATTAAACCGCACGATCACCATTTGCTTCAAAATCGACGTAGAATAACTTCGAAGCTGCAAGTGCAGCACACATCAAATACACCGTTTATTTAAAGGCGCTAAAAACATGCGCATCGAGGCACGAACGTGAACAGACTGTTCGTAGTGTGGTTTGGATGGGATCGAGACCGAGAGAACTACCGGGGACCAACAATGTCGTCATCGTCATCAGCATCATAAGCACAGAGGGACTATATATTAAACGACTTATGTACACGCACTTCGATGTTGTGTATACCTCGATTATGTCGCATACGTTGGCTCTTTCGCACATTCAACCATCCTTTTATACGTCATCAAAGTCTGGCTTTGGATTAAAATGTTAAGAAGAATCTCGACCTTGTATCTACATACATATTAAAAGAGAGATATTTATATTAGAGGCAAGAAACTGGTATTAATTGCCGGGAGCTATACGATAGCTTTGAAAAAAAAAAAAAAAAAGTATTTTTCTTCATAGCTATAAATATCAATGTACCGCAAATATCATAGAATTAACAAAATGCCAACGATCTTGGGAACATAAAACTTATAGAATGTTCCGTTTTTACGATCTTAATTTTTATTGTGTTGGTGTTTAACAAAATTCTGTTTTTTTTTGTGATGTCAAACATTCGTTTTCAATTCTAGGCTACCGAAGTTGGCGACAGTCCTTTTGGAAGCCACGCACGAATTTTTTAAAAAAATATAGTCAATTTTGACCAAAAAAATAATAGATCAAGAATTTTTGTTTTTTTTTTGTTTTAACATGAAATTCAGTAACGTTTCGTCATTCCTGCTCCTATTCTGGATGTTTTTTTGGGGAGAAGGGGGAGTGGGGAGAAAAAATCATTGGGAAAGAGAAATAAATTGAGAATTCAAGTCGACTCGTATTTTCGATGATTAATTAATGCAATTAATATTCGACACTGCCTAAAATCCTGCGCCGAAATATATTCGAAAAAAATGCTGTATTAAATTTAAATGATAAAATTCAACATTTCAAAACCGAGTTACATAAAAATTTCACGCTTAAACCGTCTGATTTAGCACGGCAAAAATATTCCGTTGCAAAAAATGCTTCAGAGGAAAGAATAAAACAGAAAGATAATGGACGAAAACACTGCTGTAACGACACAAATAAAACAATTACCACGACCACGTGCGCGTTAATGAAACGTTCTTCACAGCGTTCGATCGTCAACGAGAACGTCAGGAGACTGAAGTAAAAGCGTCAAAGAGAAGTTTATAGTGGTTAGTTATTTGCTTGTGTAGATGGGCATATGTATACATGAAAAAAGAATGAATATATACATATATATATGTATATGTACCACCTACTCTTGACATGTCCCATGTTTCGTTTCGTCACGTGCATTGGTTACTTTTTTACATTAGATACAGGCATATAAATGCATACATATACATATATTTAGGTAGAAATATGTATATGTATGTATATGAGAGAATCACGCCGCAAAGACAAACGTAAAAGGGTTTATATACGTATATATAGACATATAAATATGTCTATACATATATTAATCTTCCTCATGCTCTTTCTATCGTCTTTCGTCTTCGACTGTTTCGAGACTTTCGAGTCTGTGAGGTCGCTCTCGTCTCCGTGGACAATCACGAAGGAGTTTCCCCATGGTGTTGTTCTCTTCCTATAGACATTACTTCGGGGTATTAAAGCCCTGGCTAAACCGAACTCTTTCTCTCTTTTCTCTCTTTTTCTCTTTCAATCTCAAGATGCGAGAAAATAACAAGAAGCAAGAGCAAAGAGGACGAAGAGGCAGTGAGAAGGAGCGGTGAGGGTCGCGACGGGTCATCGGAGACGTCGAGGACGAGAAAAAAACAGAAGAGAAACAAGCCTATACATACATGCATAGTTAAAAAGGAGGATAGAAATCGAGCGAGAATATTGCGAAGTCGAGAGTCCGAGACGCAACGTTCTATGTGTTCGTAAGTTTAAAATATCTATTGACAAAAAAACGAAGACGATCGTAAGATATTTTTTGCGATCCACTTGAATTTCGTATTTTTTTTTTTTTTTCTTTTTTTTCGAATGATTATGAACCATTACGAGAACGTAACTGAAGAATTATTTATTGAATAATTATCTACTTAATACTTGAACGTTATAAAATTTTTGGTAGAATTAATCATTGATTATTGTGTTGTTGTTCGATTGTTTATCGATCGATTGGTATTAATTGATATTTCAGGTGGAATAGTGGCAAAAAAAGGCGGATCACTCTTTCAAATAGATAGCGAAGTGTAACAGCGTCAAAAATTTAGTTCTCTCCGTGTACTTTTTGTTTTCTCTCGTTATCTCACAGTTTCATTGCGTAACCGATGAAATCGCGTGTGAGCGAGTACACGGTGTACGTACATAGAGATAGTTAAACTTGTATGAGGAAGGACGACGTGGGAGAACCGGGGATTGAGCGGCGCAAGAGCTTCGCGATTTATCTCATTATTTTCTCATGCAAACGGAGATCTTGATTAAACTTCACAACAGCATACGTTCATCTTCGACAACGTATTTACTTCGTGCGTACAACCGATTTTCCTGCTTACCAGTGTAATTCACGATAAACAACAATAATAACAATGAAAAATAATAAATCTGGGTCAAGTCAATAATCGTAATAACGATAAAAACAAATATTCATTCTGGCTGAATGTATCATGATCAATAATAATACAAAGATAATAATAATAGTATTAAAATAATGTGAAAAAATAAATATTGTAAAAAGAATAATTGAATAAATAAAAACAATACGTGAATATCACGAAGCTGTTAAAATATCAAATCTTGGCCTTCTGAAACAAAGCCGATAATTCATATTACGAAATGAGGTTCACCAGTCATTAACCCAAGTAGAATTCACCTTCGTCGATAAATCCAGCCTACGCGAGCGTACTCATAAGACCGGAAAGTCGAGATAGGTGTTCGAAATGAGTTCGCACGATCTCAATAAACACATGCACAAATAGAGACTGGGCAAAGATACGAACACAAACTGGAAATTCATCGGTCATTTCACCCACGTGGCTTCTCTCTGGCAAAGAGAGAGAAAGAGAGAGAGGGGGGGGAGAGGAGAGGGGGGGAGAGGAGAGGGAGAGGAGAGGGAGAGGGAGAGAGAGAGAGAGAGAGAGAGAGAGAGAGAGAGAGAGAGAGAGAGAGAGAGAGAGGAGAGAGAGGAGGGAGGGAGGAGGGAGGGAGGGAGGGAGGAGGGAGGAGGAGGAGGGAGGCGGGAGGGGGAGGGAGGGAGGGAGGGAGGGAGGGAGGGAGGGAGGGAGGGAGGGGGAGAGAGGGAGAGGGAGAGAGAGAGAGAGAGAGAGAGAGAGAGAGAGAGAGAGAGAGAGAGAGAGAGAGAGAGAGAGAGAGAGAGAGGATCGCGGGCGTCAGATTTGTGAAGGTTGAAGAAAGTATGGCGAAGAAGAGACGAAAAATGTAAAGCAAAAAAAAGGAGAGAGAGAGAGAGAGAGAGAGAGAGGGGGGGGGGGATAACTGGAAAATCGCTCGCGGCACGTCCCACGCGAGTGGCCAGGATATTACTCGCATGGTAATGCCCAGCCAAGTCGTTTGCACGCGTGGCCCGGGGCCTCTTTACCTTGCCGCGCAGCGTTTTCTCTGAGTAACGTTCCGATCTCTGAAGTTCCGGGAGGTAGTGCGTTCTTTCAGAGTCCACAAAATGAGCAAACATCCACGCGACTCGTCGTCGGCTTCGCTTGCTTTGTATTATTAACGGAAACGAACGAGAAACTCTCTAAAAGAAACAGAGATCTTTAAGAAGAGAAAAATATCTTCAAATCTACGTCGCCGATCAATAACGATCGCGGGCTCGTGATACTTCAATTTAAATTCACATTACAAGTATGCAAGATGATAAAAGCCCCAAATTTTAAACAGTACTCACTCTGATATAATATTTCGTAAACGATAACCGTTTTTCGAGCTCGATAAAGCATCAAAACATTTACTTTCCTATTTTTATGGGCAATAAACTTATCGCGGATTTACCAAAAAGTTTTTGAGCCGATTCAGGGAAGAAAAAAAGAAACACGTGTTTTCGACCCGAATACCTGAATTCTCAGATTATTCCTGCGTACATAATATCATATATGGTATATCCATGTATATCCATTTTACAAACACACGCGGAAAAAGTAGAGCGTGAATACGCGTAACTTGAGCGATGCTGTCGTATCGCCTCGGAAACGTTATCGACGCTCGTAAAAACGAGCCTCAAAGTATACACGGGAGAAAAGAGGGAATGATCCGGAGTACGTAGGAACAGAGAATCGTATTTCTAAGAACGTTATCGATGCTACAGGGGCTTTGAGCGAGTTTCTAGTTAGAGTTTATACAGGCTGCATCAAAAGTCGATATCAAATGTGGAGGAATCAATAAGGATGTGAAATTTGGAGCCTCTTGGCCTGTGATTTTCCAAACCGTCCGTTTTGCCCCGCTGGTCCGTTTTTTTCTCAGTTTTTCCCATGTTTGTAAAGATTAGTGTATAGCACACTCGTAAATACAAAGGAATAATAAAAATGTAGAATTCCAAGCCCCTCGATGTGTGAATTTTCAAATGACCCATTTTGCCCCAGTGTCCCATTTCGCCCCAATTTCCCCTGTATTTGTGAAGAGCAGTGCACCTCTCACTCATAAGTCTAGTAAAAATGTAATGCGTGGGCGAGCAGCGTATTATTATGACTCGAGATTTAATGCCCAGAGTGAAAAGGGACGAGGAGAAAGAGAAAGAGAGGGAAGCTGCAGTCTGGTCCAAGCAACATGCGTGTTACACGTTCCACGTTGGTCATCGCGAGATTAACCGAAGTCCAGACTTCGCTTGGACGAGTCATAAGCGAGAAAAGCAACAGCCAAGACCCTAAGATGCCATGTCTCCCCTGCTGATCCAATACATGAGCCATTGAGAAACAAAGTGGACCAAGCCCTGCGTATAACCGAAGGACTTAGTCCATTTTGGTTCTCAGTGGCTCGTACAGTATAATGTCGATGTACAAGAAACTGCTACAACTTCTGGTACATAAAGAGACCACAGTGAGATGAGAAACACATGACGAATGGCCAAGTTTACGATCATTCGTTATTTTACCTGGCACTTGTACGAGAGAACAAAAAATACATTTAATTTTTATCAATTTTTTGTTTTTATTTTGTAATACCGATCAATGCTGCTTTTAAAAAGGAAATTTTATAAATTTCTTTTCGGGTTATTCGTTTCAGAGTCAATTTCGAACTAAAAAGAAAATAAATTTTTCATTTTTGTTGTGGTAGTTAATTATTGGTTTAAATTTTATTTTGTTTCTTCTTCTGCTGTTAAAAGCTGCTGCTCAAACATCTCCCAGTAAATTACGTTTTTCTCTTCTAGTAATCAACCATCAACCACCGAGAGACACAATGAATGGTCAATAATACTCTCGGGGGCGTCTTAAATCATTTCGCTTTCTACATAATAGCGATGGATATAGACACATAACAATGCAAAATGGAGGCAACCGCAAAATCTTACCGAGCATCGTTTCTTTTATTCGTGTAAAAGTCAGTTGGCGGGAAACGTCGAAAGCGAGAGATAATGCGATCTTACGTTGGTGTTTTTACGACAGTATCGTTGGAATTTTCTTTGCCTGGCTATTTATCATTATTTTTCTTTGACTTTATGAATTGTAGTTTATCCTTCGAGACACATAATGTATTTTTTGTCATTTCATTGTGAAATAGTAAAAATAAATATACTTGTAATTGTCTTTTCTACTTTTGTCAACGATTCAATTATTTTAATTGCACAAAAACATTGAACAGCCTAAACAGAATTTTTTAAAAATATTTTTTCGTTCCGTATAATTATTGTTTGTTATTAAATTATTTTTTTAAATTGTACAAATAAATGTTATGTAGAAATATTGAAATACCGTCGATTTCTAGAAATATTTGCTTCGATAAATCGAGGCCTTGATCGATATTAAACAATCTCATAAAAAAAAAAAAAAAAAACAAAACAAAAACAAAGCTAGAAAAAATGTAATAGTGATTCGGTCGAACGATTTTTTATATCTCAAGTGAGTACGAGTATCACATTTCAGTGATGGAAATCGACAAAAACAAAAGGGGGAATTTTAAGATGTGGGGGTAAAGGTGCGTGAGTTCGTGCTCGAAAGAGTAGTTTTAAGCGAGGCGAGAATCTTGCCTTAGCTATACACACAGTCGTGAAAGCAAACACGAGAGAGACTGAAACTTCCATAGAGTGTGCACAGTCATTTCTCGGTCCACGTGGGTGGCTGCGCATTTAAGTGGATTGCTAAAAGCTCCTCGAGAGTCGAAGCCTTCGCAAAATTGCAATACAAACGAGTAGAAAACCTTTCAGGGAAATTCCAAACGTCGAAAAAAAAAAAACAACAGACGAAAAAATCTCGTTCCTTTAGACTGAGCATTTTTTTTTTCTCGTCGAAGAGTAAGTTCAAAAGAACCAAAGGTTAAGATTATTTGCAAGGGATTCTCGAACCCCATGAAAGTATCGAACGTTGGGTCGACGCACGCGGATAAATTAAGACGAAAGAGAAAAAAAAGAGAGGGGGACAAAATGTTGTGGATGGACTTCCGGTCCTGTAAAATCACAGTTTAATCGAGCTCGTAAAGATCGTAATTGCTTCTTGGCCATTTACAACAGACCTTCTTATATATACAGATATATTTGTGTATATAAATAACGAGCGAATGAATGGGTCGCTTACTAATTCAGAATGGGACGAAGATTGAATGAGCAAGGGGAGTCCCTTATCTTGGAGCTCATAATAATCTCATTAATAAATGTAAGGACGATATTAAAAAAAAAAAAAAAATCAATTTTTGATTCCGGATGCATTTGAATGGAAAGATGAAAACCGTTTCCTCAATTAATAAGTGAAATATTTGACGAACAATTCTCGTTGTCAATAGAAAAAAAAAAAAATTGATTCAATCGAAAAATTCACAAAATATATCAAGATTTTCTCATCTTTTTCTCTTTTTTTCATTCATTTTAAAAAATGGATAAATAAAAACCACCTCACAGCGTTATTTTATAATTTCATTTTTAAATGAAATACAAACATTTGTTTTCTCGGTAATATTTACAATCATTTTTTTCTAAATTCAATTGTATTTTTCTTGATTTTGTGTAATTGAACAAGAAAAAATGATGCAAAGTGTTTAAAAAAAAAAAAAAAAAATTATAAACAAGAGAAACACAATTCTTGAAAGGAAAAAGATTTTCTGTGTCATAAACTCGTAAATTTCCTGTGGAATACCTTTTGTACGTAACGTTATATGTGCAATGTGTACAAGGCAATCGAGCCTTTCTCTGTTTACTCTCGATAGTGGCGATCGATAAGAGGAGAAGAGCGATGCGTGAATAGGATCGGCGTGAGCGAGCATCACTAACGTAATTTATATATAGGGCATGTATACAGTTTACCACAGTGACCCACATAAAGGTGTGCGCTCCAAATCCGTTACTATACCATTCCCCACCTTGAATCCAGGAGGTCAGAACGTATATATTATAAAAGGTGATAAATTCTGATATTTCCAAGTGCACGAAACGTGTCAGATACAATTTTTCCCATTTTTTCAACTAAAAACATTCGAAATGATTAAATTTATTTTTTTTTAAACGAAATTAGTGGTCAATATGAATAAGGAGGGTTCGGGACTATGAACTCTCGAAGATCACGGTGGTCCACAACAAATGTTTTGGTAACGATGTTATTCTAAAGGGACCACCGAGGCTAAAGAAGAAAAATAGGTGGTGAAACGAAAAAAGAAAGGGAGAATCCATAAAAATCGAGAGGTCGGTGAGGCACTCGAATCCTCTTTTATTTCAATTGTTTTTTTGTTCCCCTGTCGAACAAGTGCCCTCGAGACTCGACCAAGGACCACGACAGTGGATATTTTCCAAGGACGTTTCGGTACCATGGGCACGAGGTCGAGGATTTAGTATCGTACGTGCGACACGACCCTTTTTTCGATACGGTACGATTTAAAAACATGTTTTTTTTACTTGATTTTCTAGCGATAAGGAAAATACGACGTTTTTTTGATTTTTGTTACTTTTTCAAAAATCGGTACCGCAATTTCAACGTGTCGCAGCTTCTTCACAAATTGAGAGCATAAAACTCTTTAAAACGTTTGACTTCTCAACCGATCATTGAGACGATGTCGAAAAAGTATCGTTTTCTATTTGTTTTTTTTTTCTTTTCTTTTTTTTCATTCATAAAGAATGTTTCTGTAGTATATTCACGATAAATGTTCAATTCGGAGCACGTAAAAATGTTTTTTTAAACAAACAAGGTATGATAAAGTCGTGAACAGTATCCAAAAAGATCTATAAAAAAGGAAGAGAGTTTATAACTTTAAGATATTCCGAGATCGTACGGCGAAAATAATTTTCGTGCGTGGCTTCGTAATGCTCTTGACGATGTCTGAGATTCAACGCGATTGAAGCGCGCGGGCGCGTGAGAACTCGCGAGATTCACGTACACTACGTAAGTTATAAACAAGAGAGAGAGACAGAGAGAGAGAGAGAGAGAGAGAGAGAGAGAGAGAGAGAGAGAGAGGAGGGGGAAGGAAAGGGGAGAAAAAAATGGTAGTCGAGTGAGGACACAGGTTATTAGCATAACTAACCTAAGCGAGATGAGAGCTCAGGCTAATAACGCTCGAGTGTACAAAATGCGAGCTCTTTTGGTCCGTTTCGTCGTCCACAAGGACGACGTCAGTGGGGAACGAGTCGTAGTTCGTGTATAAAACGACTTGGCGCCTCGTTTAATTGGCAGGACGATATGCTCTTAAATATATATATATATATATATATATATATATATATATATATATATATATATATATTTAACAAGCACTGCATGACACGGCCGATATAAAATTATATATAAGACTATTCGTAACGAGGGGCGTAACGAGCACACGAAGGCACGTACAAATTATGAGGCATTGACGCAATTATAACTTCCGTAAATTTAAGTTTACAGAATTTTCTTGAAATTAATTTTCCCAACGCAACGCTAAATAATATCCAATTTATTTGACATGGCGAAAAAAAAAGTCCCTACCACATTTTCCAAAACAATTGTCGAATCAAATCGAATGAGATTAATTAATAAATTTTAATTAAGGCATAAATTTATGTTTCGACACTAAGTGAATCGCGATATGAATATACAAACGGGGAAAATAATGAATAATAATTAATATTCCAATGGATAATAAATGACCTTAATGAATAATTTAATAAACTTAATTAAAATGAACGAAAAATCAAGTATGAGAAACGAGGCAACAAAAATATCGTCTCGTCAATATCGTAGTAACGAGTGAGAACACAAATCTTTCTCTGAATACGAATCACCGTCATTGATCACTTGAATCGAGCGAGAAAGAGAAAAAGAGAGAGAGGGGGGGGGGGGAGATTGGAGAAATAAAAAAAGGGAGCTGAATGAAAGCAAGAAAAAATGTGCGAACCTCCGGGCGAAAAACCACGAGGGTTCTCGTTTTCTTGTTAACGTTCCATCGGAACTGATTGGCTCTCGGTGTTATTTTTTGCAACAGTTTCGGTCCTTTAATCCCACCGACAATATCTTATTTTAATATTCCATTTTTTTTCAATTTTTTTTTTTTTTTCCATGATAAACTCGTAAAAATACGAGTGCATGAACATCGCACGCGAATGGTAGCTGAAACCGCCACGAGAAGAAGAAGAAGAAGAAGAAGAAGAAGAAGAAGAAGGCGATAGAATAGATGAAAAGAGAAGAAAAAAGAATGAGAAGAGGAAAAAAAAACAAATTGGCGGCGTGGGGAGAGACTTTCTCTTCCGCCTCGCGATAAGGTGGTGGACCTCACACGAACACACACAAATATATAGAGGGAAGTCGCGGGAGCGCAGTGACCACGCGACGCTCAGGAACAAACGAGGCTTGCATGCATAAAGGGAAAAGGCTTGCATACATATCGATTATTGAGAAACAAAAGGGCGTAAAAAGGCTCATTTTGCATTTAAACTCAAGTCACTTTTTCCCTGCTTCGATACATGTATAAATATATATAAATATATGTATATATATGCATATGTATACAGCTTCTATTCTCGCTAGTCTTTCTTTCCCACATATGTATACATTTTTTATATATATATATATGCTCGTACACGTGTGACAAAGCCAACAAGCGTGTGTTCGAACAAAACAAACCTTCTACCGGATCCATAGCCAATACACAAAGTACCACCCACGTTTATTTACCTCCGCCATATATATATACGTATAATACACATCGTAGTTGCACGAAATCAGGCGAAAACCAATGTTTATTTTTCAATAGAGGTAACTTTCTACGATTTCTTGCCTTTCCGAATTACCTCGATGACGATATTGTAGAATTTTGATTCTTTCTTCGCCCATAAATCTTTTATAATTGTTTCTTTGATCCAAGGGCACAAGATTTATTGATGTGTCTTGATTCATCATAGAAGATTTTCTCTTTAGAATTGACAGAATGAAATGAAACATTTTTTTTTTTCTCAGAAATTGTTAATTATTTTCTTACGATAGATTTGATAGGAAAGAAGAAAAAAAAAAAGAAAATTTTGATATCAATGTAAGTGATAATTCAAGAGTTGTGAAATATAAAAAGAGGACACGTTTTTTGAAAGACTTGCTTGTATTAATTGCAGAAGATAACAAGGACATGGTTATCCTTTGATTTCCACCCGTTCAATTAATCTTGTTGATAAATAATCAATTGGCTTGGATAATTAATTGGGTAATTAAAGTCGATATGGGAGTGAGTAGCCTTATTGATTTATTGCAATGTGCTCAAATAAACGAGGGTCTCATTGAGTAATCGTTAAGAGGCTGCAACAGAGGGGGGGAGAGAGAGAGAGAGAGAGAAAGATAGAGAGAGAGAGAGAGAGAGAGAGAGAAAGACAAAACATTTAACGAAAGGGCTGAAAAAATAGGAGAAATGAGACTAATTTATTGAATAAATCGTGCTCATTCCCATTTTTATTAAAATCTCCGTTCATTTCTCTCCTCATTTACGGCCATTAATCTTTACTAAGTTGGACAATCTCGATCCAGCCTAAATATATATATACACATATATGTGCCTATACGTTTCGGTGTTTCTTCCGCGTTTGTATATACACTCCGACAATACACATAGAATTTTCTCAATTGCTACTTCTCGCCTGTCAGAATTAATATATGCACCCACGTAAACGATCGTTGAGACACGTCTTAAGCCTCACGAGTCTAATTGACACTTCTGCTACGCTCTCCTCCGTTTTAAACCGATCTATATACACATTGCCTGATTGTGATTATACATACTTTTATCCACAACGTGGCGCACCTACGCTTCCAATTATTTTTGTCATTTTTAATTCATCATAGAATAATATTTATATATATATATATATATATATATATATATATATATATATATATACTCACACAAATATACTTTCTCGAGCTTAAACTTCAGTACTTTATAGCATCCTCAGGGTTAAAAGCCAGAAAAACCAACACCACTGAATAATTTCTCCCAGTGAACTAAAAGTGACTGAATCAAAATAGTAAACCCTTAAGCAAAATGGTTCTAGGGAGTAAAATAAAATTCTAGAAAGAAGAATACATTTTCCTCTACGCCACGTTTCTCCTGTTAAAAATTTGCTCTTAAAAAACATGCGTCTACGAATCGTACGCGTCCATATATGGTCGCAGTCTAACGAACTCGAACTGTTTGTCGCCTGGAAGAATTTAAAAAAAAAAAAAAAAAAAAAGAATGAAAAACAACATTAACGAGACGAAAAAAGTTTGCAAAAAAAAAGAGGAATCGAACGTTCGACACACAGCGATCGATTGCACGGGTCAATGGCGTCGAGATACACGAGAGACGATAAATTGAGAAAGAAAATGAGAATGAGAGAGGGAGGGAGAGAGAGAGAGAGAGAGAGAGAGAGAGAGAGAGAGAGAGAGAGAGAGAGAGAGAGAGAGAGAGAGAGAGAGAGAGAGAGTATGGGCGGTCTAACAGCCAGCCGCACAGTCTCGAGTTGTGCAGTTCGCGTCTCGATTATCACGGATTCTTCCACTGTTGGTAAGCGCCCACAGCTCTTTGCCATTACATATACATTACACATATACATAGTTATATAAATAAATATATAAATATACATGTATATAAACGTATATATAATTTTGTAACGAGTTGAATTGCGAGGAACCGAAACGCGTATTCGATCGCTTTCGTGAAGAAGTAGCGGTTCACCGCAGGACCTTAAACGGGTGCTCGCTGATTTGCCTTTATATATAAACATAGAAATATATAAATGAATATAAATTTATAGATTATACGTCAGTTGAAGAGGCCAATTCGTATCCCAACGGATCACGAAACGCAGAACAATAAAACAATTGATTGTAATTCAAGAGACAGTATTAAAAAAAAAAAAAAAAAAAAAAAGACACAATATTATGGTCGTAACGTAAAAATATGCTTGAAGTCGGAACGGCCATTCATTCCCCATCGATTCTCTGTCTCATCAAAAATCATTTGGAAACGTCACTACCAGTTAATCTTCAATTTAATTCTGCCCGCAGTGAAATGCCAGTGAAAAATGTATCTTTCTCTCTTTTGATCTTTCAACATTTGAATCGAGCTTTCAAATTCATTTTGTTTCATTGATTTTTCGAGCTTATATCTCTGGCTGTGAAGATACACCAGGAGGTTCTTTTCAAATCTTTTTATTATCGTAAAATGAATTTCGAATGGTAAAATATAATATTTTTCACCACGAATAAGATTTGGAAAAGAATCTTTTCGCTTTTTTTTTTTTTTTTTTTTTGGAAAAGGATTTATGTCCGAACTTTTTTATTTAAAGAATGTAATTCACGACCTAGTGTGGCAGGCGAGGGTTAATAATGCTAATGGGTTCTTGGTCGAGTGGTTAGGTGTAGTACAACATGGCAATGCAATCTGAGCGTGTCACATCAATATTCATTACGGTGCATCTCGTCCGACACGCGGTCTGTACGCGTCACACTTATATATATATATATATTTATATACACATCTATGTGTGTCGATATTCGCTTTATACAAACGTGTGTACGCGTTTTCTAACGTGTATATTCCAGAAGAATAATTTTGCAGCCACGTGCAAGCCAAAAGCGCCGCTAATACTTGCACACACCCACCGCCAATGAAAACGATCCTCGACCTCTCGACTACGAGTGAGGGCCTCGTGCCAGCAGCAAATGTGTGCTACACGTGTTAAACGTCCACTTTGTACTCACGTCTGCCTCTCAACGCGTCACTCTATCTCTCTCTTTCGTCAATCGAATCACAGGCTTACCGGAAATCAGCCTCCTCAATTCAATTTTCACAAGATCAATCGCCAATAAATCCCAATTCAATTGATTCGCGCACGTTTTTTTTTCCTCACATTTGTTTCTATTAGAGATGAAAAAATAGGGGAAAAAATATCGAGAAAATGATCGATTTACAGAATTGAGGATTAAAATTGTTTGTTAAACTAATTGGTAGAGATAGAAAGTGAAAAGAATTTTTTCTTCGTGGTTTTTGTCAAGTAAATGCTGGAAAATTTGAATTGAAACCTTTTTTTTTGTTTTTTCATCTGATTAAATTGTATAAGATTTCGTTCAGTTGATCGAGTCAAAAACTTGTTTGGAATATTGACGAGAGTTTAATTTCAAGTATAAATTTTGTCCTCGTTGAGTTCTCGATAATTGAATGCATTTTTATCGATGTGTTTTACTCAATGAAATGAGTACGACCTCGATGAGAATTAATATATATTTTTCTTATGATTTTTTGTTTTTTTTTTTTTTTCTTATGGGCATTATTATACTCCTTTCACTTATGCACACACTTCTATATCCCAAGATTGCACGTTCCTCCGTGGATATAAGTACAAACATATGTAATTTAATCAGCAAAAGGTTCTTTTTTTTCTTGGAGTGTGGATAAGCTGAATAAACTGCGAAGTGAATTAAGTCATTAAAGAACGCGTGTACGTATGTGTATATATATTTGTATAATGTATAAATTGTGCGAATTACTTTGCGGCCCCCGTTGCACTTTCATTCGCTAACTTTTGTGCCGCGAGACTCAATTAACACCCGTTCAAAAAGGACAGAATCATTTCTTTTCTTTTTTTTTTTTTTTCAATAAATGCGTCACGGATTCACAGCTTCAGTCAGTGAATAATAAAGAAAGAAAGAAAAAACACAAATTGCAATATTAATTTAATAAAATATTTCATTAATTGACAAAAAAAAATCAATTTCTTATTAAAACGTTTTATGTTGTTAATAAATATTGATAAAATGTATTTGTCCCGAGACTCTACCGACTCTCTTGATATTTTTCCTTCATATGTCATCAGTATTTATCGAATTTTGATTCAATTATTAAACGGGTACTGAAACAATTGATCGTTCAAATATTCAAGCATAAGTTCTATTTACTGTGAATTATTTTTCTCATTTTACAAATTATTCGTCTTTGTTTCATTTTGCCCTGGACTGCCCCCTACGCGTGAATAAATTTTTTGGTGCAATTCTTTTTTACTCGTCAATCATTTTCTCTCGACTTTTGGTCCCAGCTGATGAGAAGCACCGCATGATGTCACACTACATGCAAATACTTGGAGCAATATAATATGTGTACTCCCTGTGGTGTTGGAAAGAGTTTCAGGGATGATGCGGCAACAAGAGATATCGTCGTGCGAGCGTGGCGAATCAATTTTATGCAAAGGTCGTTTACGATCTCTTTACGCACCGTCTTCGAAAGAGTATCCCAAGTGGCAATTTTGCCGCTCGAGAATTCAACCGGTCGTCATAAAAATAATGAAAAAAATATTTCAAAAAAAAAACAAAAACGAAAAAATAAATTAAAAAAAAAAATAAAAACTTTATAGCGTCGACAATCTTTGAGGTTATAAAGTGACAAAAAGCAATCCTCCTGTCACCTGCCAACGCACTTCGAGCTCATCTCTTCATCTCGAAAAAAACAACATAGAAAAAAGTTGTTTCGGTTTTTCAATTTACATTCACTTGTGATTAGAAATATTTTTTTCAATTATTTTTCATAAAATTAAAGCAAGTATGGAATAAGCGTTAAATTACAATTTAAATGAGATAAACAATAATTAATTACAAATTTAACCGTTGATTACGAAACTTTGTACTTTATGTCAACAGAGTACTTGATTTTTTCATAAAACGAAATAAAATAACGATTTCTACAAAATAGTGTTTCAGGACCAATTTTTTATTCATTTTTATTAACAATCCAAATTCAAAACGTGACGAATATTTGAATTTCGAAGAACCGAATATTGTACAAAGTGTTTTATCGTAATTCTCGTTACTATAGTCAGGAGTTTGGAATTAATTGTTTAATTGTAGGCTTTAAGGCAGTATTTGATGAGTGAGGAGGCAAAAATTTCCACGAAGTGATCGTTAATGCAAGAGAGTCAGGTGGAGGGAGAATTCAAAGTGGGCTTGGGGGGAGCAAAAGCCCATTTGGGAAGCGGAGAACGAGGCTGAAAAAAGGATGAGGAAAAGAAGGGCTCGAGATGTAACACGTACAGCGAAAAAAAAAAATTAAAAATAAAAATAAAAATAAAAATAAGAGAGGCGAGATGATGGTGTTCGTTCTTGGAACAACTATTTCGGCTCGTTTGGGAAATTAGCGAGCTCGTGGCCTTGAAAACATCTCGACAAACATGACGTTTGTCGGAAGGAATAAAAGAATTCGACGTTCCAAACTCGTGCCATCGTTAACCAATTTTTTTCATACTAATTTCGTTATTTTTCTTCAAATTTCATCAAAGGTTAATGTCAAAGGAAGACCTAGAAATGGCTTAATTCATAGCCGAGAATGACACTAATGGCAGATGGGTTTATAGCCATAAAAAGGAGTGAGATAAGTGAAAAATATCTAATGTCAAGGTAGAAGCGTAACGACCTCGTGCCGAAGATATCTTCCGACGCAATTTCAATTTTAATTAATCTATGAAACGTTTTAAACGTCTGTTTTATAAATCGTATAAAGCTGTTCTCTCGTATTACCATGCTAATTACATATTTTCCAATCCCTCGAAATAAGACACCTCCATTTTCTTCTTCCTCGTTTTATTAAGTCGAACCTTTCACCCACTCAAATTTTACATATACGAGGAATGCATAAGTGAGAAATTATGCAACATTAAAATTCAATATAAGGAAGTACGTGAATAAGTGTTAAAGAAAAATGTTTCAGGAATTTCATACGTATTAATTTAAAGACTTTTCAGCTCGGAAAAGAATTTCTAAATTTCTCAATACCTATTCACTTCTGTATATTTATCATAAATTATCATTTTTTTTCTTTAATTTTAATCATTCCAACATTAACATTATCTGTAAATAAAGATATAAATAAAAAATGTCGAAGTAACAAATAGTTTTGCATTCATAATCAATGCTCAATCATTGTTTTTATTTATTTATTCGACACTTTACCAATTTTATTTTTTCCTATCACGATAATCACTACAATTTGTTTGTTTAACATATTTACTCGCAAATTTCTATACTCCATAAATAAAATTCGACGGTTGAAATAAAAAAAAAAAGGAGAAAAAAATAAATTCTCAATGCATTTCAATTATAATTGGTGTGCACGTTACAATTTGTAGGAGAGCAACGAGGCAAAAGCGTCGCGACGTCTGGTCTTGATTCATCGTGGCATTTGCGACGTCGAAATAAGTCCAGAAGGAATAATTAAAAGGAAAAGAAGAAGAAAAAAAAAGTCGAAAACGGTCGAAGAAAGCTGAGAAAAGCTGTCTGCATGCCGAATTTATTTTTCATTGGCTAGCAGCCAAGGAGCATTGAGCGTCAGGATCCTTTGCCTCGTTTGTGCGTTGCCGAGTTTTCTACATAGAAAGATCCGCAAAAGCGTTTTTCCCTTGGGACTGGTGATCAATCCGTCTTTGCCCTCGTAGGGAGAATTTCGGGACACGAAGAAGAAAAAACGAAGATTGGACTGTATTCGAACCGCAAACGCGCGTGAATATTGAATAAATAATTATTTGCCAATAGATAAAATTCAAATTTCAAATTTGACAAAATTTCAATAGCAATAAATAACAATAATAATTATTGAACTATTTAATAGAAATTTTTCAATCAGCATTTCGTTTTATTTTGCGTTTAAGACAAAATTACGAAAGCAAAATAACCTGAGGTCTGTATTTCAATTAATATTTTTTGTCTCTTTTTTTTTTTTTTTGAAAAAAAAAAAAAATCACTTTATTTTCACTTATTTCGTGAAGATAAGAGAGGATGGCCTCGAAACCGGCTGTTATTACAGCGTGCTTCTGCTTTTGCAGTCGTGACCGGTTTCCGAGTTTCTACAAAGTTGCGGGTAATAACGCGCCTTCCATTATTCCAGGGCAAGAATGGGTCGAGAGGCCCTTGTCTCTCAGGGATTCTCGATCTACTGAGAATTATTATTTCTTTTCTTTTTGTCCGTAATCTCACGTGGAATCTCAGATTTTCGGTAGCTTTATTATTTATTTTCAAAAACAACAAATATCGCGAAAGACATTTTCGTGTAATATTTTCAATTCGGACAAATATTTGAGCCAATAAAAATGGTGTTGGCCATTGAATAATGTTATTCATAATTTTATTATTTTAAATTTCCAAAAAAAATAAAAAAATAAAAAATAAAAAAATTTATTGCATTATTTTCTTCTTTCAAGTAAAATAAATATTTGGACGAAACAACTGGCGTGAAATTTTCTACATCTAAAGCACGGTCTTATCGACTAAAAATATTTATTTCTCGTTTGGCCACTAAATCTCATGGTGTTGATTGGTCAAGGATAAAATGATTTAAAAAGAATGGAAAAAAAGAGGAAAAATGTATTGGGAACGAAAAATGAGAGAAATAAGAAGCAAGAGTGAGAGAGAGAGAGAGAGAGAGAGATTGAGCGACGCAGAGAAAATTCAGGCTCATACGTGCGATCGAGCGCGAATCCCGGGTGGGCATATCAGAGACGGGGATGCCCGGGGGTCTCCCGATGTGCACGCTAACGCCCCGCGAGTTTTATACATCGTGCCTTTTCATTCCTATCCATTTATGTATGAGTGAAAATATAAATATACATATACATGTTTCTAGGTAAATTTATTTGTATATATATATACATATCCATAAACGAAGCACCACATATGCTCTTATCTAATCAGCATAACGATGGGTGGCAGAGAGAGAGAGAGAGAGAGAGAGAGAGAGAGAGAGAGAAGAAGGCAAGTCGTTATCTCGACGTAGGCACGGTCTACATAACACCTTAGAAACGTAAGGCAACTTCAGAAAGAAAAATATCGCAAAATATCAAACGAAGCCAAAAAAATGTTTTATTTCTTTTTCAAGAAAATATTCAAAGTGTTCAATTATTGTTTCGATTATTATTATTTCGTTTTCTAAATATTTACCGAAAAATTTTTCTTTTTTTTACAACAAAAAATTCGAGGACTTGAGGAGCCATTGAATTTTTTTTTATTCAATTAATTTATTTTAAAAAAATGTGTGATCGATAGTTCAGCTTAGTTCCACGTGCGAGAAAAATATTCTCGTTGGTTTTCATGCATGGCGAAGACAAAATTTCGGTTTAACTATAAACCCTTCAAAATACCACTTTGCTGCGGTTGCATGTTCGACACACAAGCATGCAGGCAGACGCACACACACACACACACATACACAAACACACACACACACATGAGTAAATTAAACTGCAGCTCGTCCCTCCATACACGGTTATATGTATGCGCAAAGGGGTCGTGAATTCTCGCGAACTTAATATTTGGTTGGTGCTCGAGAGGACGAGACTCCGTCTGCCTTGCGAATTTACTGCGTGACGAGCAAAATGAAGGGTTTAACAGAGAGCAAAGAAATTAGGAGAAAAAATAGATAAATCAAGTTTAAGCCAGCATTACAGAAATCTAAACATACGAATAAGACATTCCGCGTGACCTTCGGCATAAAAAGAAGAAAAAAAAAATTACAACAATAATCTTCGCTACATCATAATTGCAGAACGAATATTTTCCAATTAAAAAAAATCAATATCCAATAGATTAATTTCTCTTTACATCAAATATCGAAATCAAGTAAAAGAAAAAGAAATGAGAGACAGTAAAACTTCGACTGAAATTTCTTCACCGGGAATGGAAAAAAATCTATAATTTCCAATTAAATATCAATGACACCTGATCAAGTAATCAAAACCAAATAATACCAATAAAACAATCAATAAATATCTCATTCAATATCAATAAATAATATTAATCAATAATCAAACCCAAATAATTACAATCAAAACTTAATAAATATATAAGCCAATAATGAAAAACTATTAAAATCCAATACCATTCGAACCAATAATAACTCCAATTTCCAATCAACAATTACACCACGTAAAAAACAAAATTTCAACTAGCCCAAATATATCTTGACGACTATTTCGAGCGTACATAGTCACGTGATTTGTCACCCACATATTTCCATCATACAGGATGCGTACGCTAAAAAAATAAAAAAGCTGGTGGACGAAAATAGTCAAGGGAAGAAGAGACAAAAATATGCGTATACAAAAATACAAATATAAACATATAAATATATATATATATATATATATATATATATATATATAAATATATATATATAGAAAAGAAGAGATTGAAGGGGATGCTGTGGTGAATCAGGGTACTACCTCAGTCGTGGAGCCGTGACCGTTCATCTTGCCGTCACCTCTGGTACCACATTACCACCGGCTTGGGATGCGCTTCGTTGCTCCGTAGATCGTTCGTGAGATTCCCCGTCGACGTTTTCTTTTACCCCTTTTGCAAAACACATATATTTTAACACACACTTGTAAACTTTACAGACGCGACGATCTCACGAAAATTTACGAACGATTATTTTCACTCGCGATACACGGAGGATCTTTATACACATGAACACATACGAATGTATAAATCCATATATTTATTTAAGCACTTCAAGTTTAAAGGCTCAAAGCTAACTCTGAAGAATGTATCCTGTTTTCTTCTAAAGTCCCTTTTTCTAAGCCCTTCATTATTATCTCTTTTCGTCTCTTTCGTTTTCGTTGAATTACTGAGGTAGTGCAAATCGTAATATGGCTCTTCTTGCACAGCTTCTCTCTTAATAGCAGCTCAAGATGAAATCTCTCTTTCTCTCCTCGATCCAAAGGTGTTTCGTGTGGTATATGTATGTGTGTACGTGTATGCAAGAGGAGGCGGAGGAGTTTGCAGTATGGCCAGAATTATCGGCCTTCTCGGGTCAAGGCCACGACACCTTGCCCATTCATTTTGGCACTCTCGCTCTTTGCGGCTGCCGCATCAAGCCATAAAACCATGCAGTATATAACGCGCATATACCTTACATACTCTTAACCCTGCATTTATTATTATTATTATTATTATTATTATTTATGATTTTTATTGTACGACACGAGATGCAGAATTTCTAATAAATCGAGATCCTTCTATTTGATTACTCTAAGTGGTAATTTATCGATAAAGATCTCTCTCTCTCTCTCTCTCTCTCTCTCTGTTCTTCTATCGATCGTTCTGATCTCCCGATTAATCTCAGAGTGGAAAAAAAAATATTAATAACAGTACGTGATTTCTTGTCTTTTTCTTTCTCGAGGTACTTTAAATGGGCGAGAAAGTTGACACTTCCTTCGATGGCACTACAAACACACCTGGAATTTCCTTTCAGGCCTCTCTCTATTCATAAGAGTCTTTCGTTTCCTATTCAAGAGAATTTTTCTTTTTCTTTTTTATTTGTTTATTTATTTATTTATTTATTTATTTTTTGCGCAACGAACACGAGGTGAAAATCTTTCTTGATCTCCACGAGGTCACTGTTACTCGATCCAATGCCACTGGCACGTTTACCCACGATTGCAAAGAGCTTCTCAGTGTTTAAAACGATAACTAGGAATTTTGAAAATTTATTAAATTCATAAATTTAATCGATTCAAGGAACATTCATGAGTACTCGAACGATTCGTTTGCGATTTTTTTCACTCACGATTTATAACAACAATAATAATTCAAAGTAATAAATTCGTAAGTGTAGACAATGAATTAATTTAATTATCAACGTAATCGAAATCAGGCCTGAATTAAATTATATTTGCACTCATCAAAAAACCAATGTCTCAACGTTCCAGGCTTTAAATTCATAATTAAAATTGCAAAAATTTGAATAACTGAACTCCGTTAACTGCGGTTACACAAAATCTTGAGATTCAATGAAAAAAGACTGGTGATAAAATGTTAATAATTACGAAAACGAAAGTTTCCCTTTTTTGACGGTATTTTTTGTTCTCTATTTGTATTTATTAGAAAAAAGAAGAAAAAAAACGTTTCGTCGTTGATACTTTGCCACGTCCTCCGAGTCGGAGCGCTCTTCGCGGACTGGATCCGGCGAGAGATGGTTGTGCGCGCGCGAGCTCCGTTCGCGGGCGCGAGACCGGAGCTTTGCCGCTATCTCCTCGGTGTACACACTTGCGTGTATATATTTATATATGTAATACCAGATATATATACGGGTAAAAGCAACCACATACGGACACCCTACAAAGCTAGGTTTTCCGGTTGCCCTTCGATATATATATGAACGCACTATAAAATTATCCAGTATCTCTCTTATCCATCATCCAATATATTTATTTTACTAGTAATTATAATTACGGGTCGGTTATTATTAAATCCAATTATTTCGCGTATCCACAACATATACATAGATAAATTAATAATTGCGTAATAATTGCTATACGTACTGGAGAACCACTCGTTTTTTTAAACTTCATATTCATCAACGAAACAATATCAAAGCTATTGGAAGATAAAAAATAATGATTTTTTTTTTAATTTTTATACAAAAATAATTTTTTTTCAATGAATTTATTAAATAATTATTATTTATGCCAAAGCTGAGCAATAAGATGCCGATTTTTGTGAATTTTATTTATTTTAAAAAAATTAACAAAAATTTTGTTCACCTTTGGCATAAAACGTATAATTTTTATTTTTATTTATTTAAACAAATAAATACAAATAAAAATTCGGCATCTGATTTTGTTCAGCTTTGCTGGCATAAAACGTATAATTTTGCAATAAATGTCAATACAATTGAAGAGATGAAAAAATCATTATTTGAAAATGAATTTATCAAATAATTATTATTTATGCCAAAGCTGAGCATTCAGATGCCGAATTTTTATTTACATTCATTTTTTTTTATTTACATTCATTCATTTTTTATTGGAAGATAAAAAATTATGATTTCTTTTAATTTTTATACAAAAATAATTTTTTTTCAATGAATTTATTAAATAATTATTATTTATACCAAAGCTGAGCAATAAGATGCCGATTTTTTTGAATTTTATTTATTTTAAAAAATTAACAAAAATTTTGCTCACCATTGGTATAAAACGTATAATTTTTATTTTATTTATTTAAAAAAATAAATACAAATAAAAATTCGGCATCTGATTTTGCTCAGCTTTGCTGGCATAAAACGTATAATTTTGCAATAAATGTCAATCTAATTTAAGAGATGAAAAAATCATTATTTTAAAATGAATTTATCAAATAATTATTATTTATGCCAAAGCTGAGCATTCAGATGCCGAATTTTTATTTACATTCATTTTTTTTATTTACATTCATTCATTTTTTATTGGAAGATAAAAAATTATAATTTCTTTTAATTTTTATACAAAAATAATTTTTTTTCAATGAATTTATTAAATAATTATTATTTATGCCAAAGCTGAGCAATAAGATGCCGATTTTTTTGAATTTTATTTATTTTAAAAAATTAACAAAAATTTTGCTCACCATTGGTATAAAACGTATAATTTTTATTTTATTTATTTAAAAAAATAAATACAAATAAAAATTCGGCATCTGATTTTGTTCAGCTTTGCTGGCATAAAACGTATAATTTTGCAATAAATGTCAATCTAATTTAAGAGATGAAAAAATCATTATTTTAAAATGAATTTATCAAATAATTATTATTTATGCCAAAGCTGAGCATTCAGATGCCGAATTTTTATTTATATTCATTCATTTTTTATTGGAAGAAAAAAAATAATGATTTTTTTTTTATTTTTATACAAAAATAATTTTTTTTTCAATGAATTTATTAAATAATTATTATTTATGCCAAAGCTGAGCAATAAGATGCCGATTTTTTTGAATTTTATTTATTTTAAAAAAATTAACAAAAATTTTGCTCACCTTTGGTATAAAACGTATAATTTTTATTTTCATTTATTTAAAAAAATAAATACAAATAAAAATTCGGCATCTGATTTTGGTCAACTATGCTGGCATAAAACGTATAATTTTGCAATAAATGTCAATACAATTGAAGAGATGAAAAAATCATTATTTGAAAATGAATTTATCAAATAATTATTATTTATGCCAAAGCTGAGCAATCAGATGCCGAATTTTTATTTACATTAATTTTTTTAAATAAATAAAAATAAAAATTTGCCATCTGATTGCTCAGCTTTGGCATAGAACGAATAATTTTGCAATAAATGTCAATCTAATTTGAGAGACGAAAAAATCATTATTTTAAAATGAATTTATCAAATAATTATTATTTACGCCAAAGCTGAGCAATCGGATGGCGAATTTTTATTTGGATTAATTTTTTAAAATAAATAAAAATAAAAATTTGTCATCTGATTGCTCAGCTTTGGCATAGAACGAATAATTTTGCAATAAATGGCAATTTAATGTGATGGACGAAAAAAAGTATATCAAAATTTCATTCTAATCCAACATTATGAATAGCGATTTTATATTAAAAAATTGATGCACTAAAAAATCTTCGATCTGTTGAAAACAAAAGTAGTGCTGGCAAAATTGGACTTACGCAAAAATTGCAAACTGCATTTTCTCTCGTTTTACATTTCTACACGATGAAACAAATATAATTTCTCAGTGAAATATATTTGATTTCGAGATACGAGATTACTGACCGATCAGATTACCATCAAGAAAGGGATATGAGAAGACGATATGCCACACACAGATATTTATACAGCAAATATATATATACAGATACACACACATCTATCGATACATATATGTAAATATATATATATATATATATATATATAGGAAAGGAAATAGCGAGGCTCGTGCTGCCCCTATCTTTCTCCGATTTGCTTTATTTTATCCAATTTTGTCCATCCTCTTTCATCCGTTCATTCATCTCTCGTCTCTCAGTTGGTCTTTCGTGATCTCAAGGAGAGCGCGGGCGATTGCCACAATAACTTCTATACATATGTACATGTGTATACCTATGTCGGTGGGATCCCGTTATTACGTAGATCAGTTACGGGACGAGCACGAGATCGACTTGATTTCCCTTCCGTGTCTCGGGAAAAACATTGATCGTAAAGCCTCGTGGAAAATAACCGATGATGTATAAAATAATAATTACAAGCTCGTGCACACGTATTTGCATACAGAATTTAATCGGCTCAATTAAGGAGAAGAAAAAACAAAACAGACACAACGTGGACATAAAAATTCAAATGGAAAGAAATTTAGAATAATTTCGGAAACTCTAATGATAAATATATCAATAGAATTCTTTATTTATTTTGTGTGCCATTGAAATTTATCAAACGATTGGTATGTGTTCGAAATATCGACGAATATTGAGGCTGAACATTAATGTTGAGCACCAAATAATTTATCTGGAATGATATTTTTTCCAATTTACATATTTATGTGGATAGGAAGGACCGGGGCAAAATGAACTTCAAAAACTATCGACCAATTAAATGGAAGGGTTTAATTATTTATTCAATTAAACATTAACTACCAAAAATTAGCTGAAGTGACAAATAAATATTTTTGTCTTTTCAAAAGTGCAGTCCCATTTGGCCCCAACAAAAAGGTCTTTGTTTTTTTTTTACTTCAATTGGAGTCGTCGTATTCTCGTATTCGCGGAGATAAACGGTCCTCGGTCGAGCGATTGCACGAGCGCGCTTCTTCTCGATCTCTCGACTTAGCGGATATTTCTCGAGCACTTATTTACCCAGCCGTTTGCAAAGCAGCCTATCTATGTATGTAAACTTTGGTATGATAATAGGGGAGGAAAGGGGATGGTAAAAGACACTCTCGCACCTGATGTCAGGCTCGTTCATCTCTTTTGGCATGAGTATCGCGAGATCATCCGGTAAAAGAGGGAAATATATAGAAAGAAAGAGATAAAGAGAAAGAGAGCAATGAGAGGTTCGTGAAGAACGCAGTCACATAATGGACGACGTCGAGTCTCTCACAACTGGAGTTTTATCGGGATATGAGAGAGGATACACACGCAACATATACAGTATCAAAAAGAGATCTCTCTTCTACACTTTGGTGCTGTTTCACGCTTTCCTTCGTCTCTCTTTCTTCGCGTCTCTCGCCATTTCTTTCTTTACACTTCTCTCATTCTCTCTCTCTCTCTCTCTCTCTCCCCTCTCTTCCTCTCTCTCTCTCTCTGTTTTTCTCGTTCTTCACCTCTTTCGTCATTTCTCTCTCTCTCTCTCTCTCTCTCTCTCTCTCTCTCTTTATCCTCCATTTCTGCCTCCTTTCGTTCTCTCTCTGCCTTTTTCTTAGCAGAATGAAGAGTTCTCTCTCGACGAACTTGCCGCCGGTTTACCCGGTTCTTGTTTGCCTGTTTACGATCCTGGATGGCCGAAGATCTTGCCCCCGGTGTACATATATATATATATATGTACGATCCCGTACGTATACCGCGAGAGAAAAGTACCCGAGTATGGTATTCCCTCTCGCGCTTTGTGGCCATGTGATGGCCTGACTCTCGCGAAGCAGAGACTCTCTTTCTCTCGCACTCTCTACATCTTAAATGTCTCTCTTCTTCTACATCTTCTCTCATCCTCATCTTACTATCTCTTTCTCTCTCTCGAGCTTCTCTCTTTCTCTTGGTACTCTTGGATTGTAGACTTGATGGCTACGAGACGTGGAATCGCCACTCTCGTGAACCAAGTATCTTCTCTACCGGTGAGCAACGGAGCGAAGAGATCGGTGTGCTCCTGTTTGGCTCGCCGCAGGGACGGTCGATGTACTCTCTCGTAACGCATACATCTTATAAAGATGAGCTCTCACCCCTCCCGCTCAATCTTTTTCTCATTCTCACGTTCCATTGTGCAAAAGCTTTTTTTCATTAAAGCACATCATATGATTCAGTCATCAAGAATCGACCATTCTTTTATTGATCGAATTTGACAACTAAGTAAAAGGAGTTCCATGAAAACGAACGTTTTATTGTTGTTCACTGAATTATGGACCAGAAGATAAGAAGGAAATGATTCATCTCCATTTTCTTTTTTTTGATAACAATAAACACCGACGTAATAAAGTATTTTTTTTCTTTCTTTTTGCACTTCTGGCGAGACGAGTTAACACGAAAAAAAATTATACTCTGGACCCACGTCACCATCTTCGGTTAACAAGGACGTTTCATCTGGACTTTTCGACCCTGACTCTCGTCTCATCTTTCGTTCTTTCTTGCATTTTTATTTTTCTTTGTTTCTCTCTCATTCTCTTTCTGGCATATTCTCATCCAAGGAGTGATGAGTGAGGCGAGGTCCGAAACTGGACGAAATACCTTGCACCATAAATGGACGTGGAACGTTACGGTTCTCTCGAACATCTCGCGGACAAGAGATTGTCCCCGATAACCGAGATACCAGTGTCTTCTCGTGTAATATATATTTGCTGTCGTCGAAGAACGAAAATTACCCTAAATACGTTCGAGGGTGGTCGAAATAGCAATTCTTGTAGCAATCATTTATTTTTCAGTCAAGATTCTAAACTCTTTCAATATTAATTACTTTTCTCGGCATTTTTATAGAATTAATTAAAAATTTAGGACATTCAAAGTTCACAAAAACTTCGTTGAATCGATTCAAAAATAAATAAAATAACAAATATTTCGGTAAAAAAAAAAATTATTTTTATCCACCTCGACGAAAGCAAAAAAAAAATAATAACTTATAAAACTGTCAAAAAATATTAAGCACGAAGCTTATAAAACAGCCAGGACAAGAACATGAGCACGTGATTTTTCACGTCTTGAGGATTCTCGTATCAATTTCAAGGAAGGGTGACGAGAGAAGTAGAGTCTCGAGAAATCGTTCGATCATCGTGAACGATTTCGTGCTCGAGATACGAAGTCACATATTTAAGATATATGTGTATATATAAATGCAACTCGTCACCGGGTGATATGGAAAAATGACAATCGTTCTTGACGTGTTCGAGCAACGCGATAATAATCTGAGCATATAGCAATAAAAAAAAAAAAAATCAAAGTCGAAAAGATAAAGATTGTTTATTGATCTAAGAGAAACATCGTTAGACTCGATATCGTGTCCGTCGAAGCGTTAAATACTTCGATTATTATTAAGCATGTCTGAAATTTATTATAGACTGTAATTATCCATGTGAATCGACAGAAAAAAAATAAATAAATTTAATTAAAAAAATATCGAAATATAAATTTCCGAATGTTCAGAGAAATAGTCACTTTCACAATTCTTTATTTCTCGTATTATTTGCTCTCTCATAATAAATTGATGACGTTTTACGAATAATACGTATGTGGGAATTAGTTATTAGTAGCGGATAAAATGTAAGGTGAACGAGTGCGAGGGTAACGGAGCAACGGAGCTTCCCACAGAGGCTCGCCCCTCTTCGATAAGTATACCTAGTTTTACGATCCGAAGCCACATTGTTTCACGATGACATCGATACGCTACCGTTTCGTCGAGCACGCCGATACATAGTACACCTGGACAACGAATATATTTCTGGCTATGTACACAAAGGGTCCTGAAAGTCGAGGTCAACATTTGAAGGGTTGATAGATGATGAAATTTTCAAGAGAAAAGTCCTTAAGTATTTTTCTGTCCGATGCACCGTTAACGAGATATTAATTGATTAGCGACGACCAATCCGGTGAGCTGTGGAAAGAAGCATAGAGTGGGAGAAGCGCGTCCCGCCCATTGCCTCTCGCTGGGTTGGCTGTTACTAAATTGATGAATATCTCATGAACAGTTAATGCGAAAGAAAAATCTCCAAGAACTTTTCTCTCTAGAATTTCACGATCTAACAATTTTTCAAGGTTTCAGCACGGCTTTTGGGACAGCCTGTGTACACAACCTCTCTAAAGATCCTTTACTTAGGGCGAGAGCGTATCACAGTCAGTAAAGACTCTCTCATCACAAACGACCAAATAAAAATGTGTGGGGAAGGCTGGTACAAGGACAAAATAAAGTAAAAGATAAAAGTATCTGGCCAGTTAACGCATTAGTAGTCGAAGTCCGCGTGACCTGAGTACACGATGTCGCGGGCGCAAGTTCAAGGAGACGCACCACCAAGTATATAGACATATATACATATAAAGAGGAATCCGACAATCTCGACTCTTGCTCTACACATCCCAGCTCCGAGTACCAAACAATCCGTCCTCCCCATGATTCATTCGTATTGAAATTAAATACGTAATTTTCTCAATCTCGTATTTAAGGCAGGAGTTTCGCCACAGTCACGTTCAAAAGTTGACTCTCCGGTCAAAATTCGAAAATTTGGATATAACCTGCGAAATAACCTAAGAATGGCAATTGTCAAGTAATACGGGAGCCTAAAAAAATAAAAAATTTCGGGAACAATGTTTAATATAAAATTCAGAGTTTCCGGAGTATCCGCGTTTCCCTATGCAATACACGTAAGATATAGTTCATATCACTATATCTCCAAAACTAAGTAGTCCGAATTGTTGTAATTTTTCGAAAAACTTCGTCATATAAACCAGTGCAAATGACAATTAAAAAAAAAAAAAAAATCTGTAGAAAAGTTTTGAAGTAATTGCGTAAAATGTGAAATTTTTTACCTTTGCCCATAAAAACACAGGTAAAATTATACAATTTTTGATTTCCGATATCTCGAATATGAAATAGTCAATCCTATTTAAATTTTGCACGTTATTACATAATGGTGTTCTGAATAAGTTCTCGAAATATAAAAAAATTCTGTAGAAAAACGCTTTGGCGAGACTCCTACCTTAATATGAGTAACAAAATTCAAGAAGCATTTTCTGAAGATTTTGTGACAAACAAGCATCACAAAAATTGAAGACATAACATATGAAATAAAACTCTACAAATATTACGTCATGATTCAGAAAATGCTGACAGGGAGAATCAGCATCTTCGAATGGAAAAGAAACCGAGAAGATTGCATTCAAGGACGCTGACTCAAAGGAAATAAGCCTTCTGAAAACTCCTTACTCATGAGGCTAAATTGTTCATTTAGAGATAGAAGCATAACTATTAGATTTGGGAATTTTTGTATCTTAAGCATAAAAATATGCCTGAAAAGAGTGTAAAACAAAAATAGAACGTTGATCGAACATTGAGTACATTGATGCCGTTTCCTCGGGTTTCCGCAACTCTGGAGTTCAGGACAACAACAAGTTAGAGCATTAAAGATTTTCAGCAGAGAGAATCTGTCAGATACGCCTTTCTGACTGCAAGGAAGTTTCGTGCATACGGGTGTGGTGTACGTGTGTATCAGAAGGCAAACGTTCTTGGCACTGCTATTTCTTTTTTTTTGTTTTTTCTAATAGTGCCTTCTCTCAGGAAAGGGTCGTCGCCTCTTTCTCCCTATCTCTGTCTTTCTCTCTTGGCAAATGTGTTTGAGTACACCGGGATGTTGGGTCGTCGTGGGGCGGCAACGGGCAGAGCAACGGTCGTAGGGATGAGAAGGAGAAGAGAAGCTGGTGGTAAGATGAAGGCACGAAGAAGGTAAAGCCAAGTACAAGTAAGGCTCGTGCCCTGCCCGGTGACTGAACCCACACCGGGCAGGCAGGCAGGCAGGCAGCTCGAGACCAACAGAGTAACAGCACACAAACCCCGAGAATCTGAGCTCCCTCTGTGGCCTCTTGCAATCCTGGTATATAAACACTCGTCCACACACATCCACATATATGGCAGACATTTACACGGAAATACGAGAAGAGGCAGTCTAAGAGCGAGACTACCAGTCGGCGACGAAACCCGAGGAAGAAGCGGGATTCTCTGCTACAACGTGTCCTGGATATCAGACTTCAAACATAAAGGGGTCGATAAAACGTGAAATTCTGAAGAAAAAAGTCCTCAAGAATTTTTCTCTCCGATTAATCGTTCCAGAGATATTTAACAACGAAGCAAGTAACGAATCCGGAGCGCTGGACAGAGCGAGCGTAGAGTGGGAGAAGCGTGCCACGCCCACTGCTTCTAATCGACGCACCGGATTGGTTATCACTCATTAGCTAATTTCTCATCAACTGCTCATCGTGGAAGAAAATGCTCAAGGGCTTTTCTCTTCAGAATTTCATGATTAGTTCATCCCATGAATTTTTACACAAGAATTACTGACCACCTGGTAGATTTTCGTATATAAATGTGTGATTGTATTATTTCTTGTACGTAGGGTGTATATGGAGTGTGTGTTTGTGTAGATGTAGTCTCTGGAGGTTAACATCATCTCTTTTACCATACTGAAAATTGGAATGAAGATCTAGTGGAATCTCCGGGTACTTGTTAGCCAGTTAAATGTTACATGCTCCAGTACGTATTATTCAGGATATGAGGTTACATAAGTACACATAATTCTCTGAAAGGGAGGATATGAGATGATCCTTTTTGCATATCATTAAGGAGGTTATAGCGTTTCTCATGTAAAAATTATTTTCCAACTTTACACAATAAAATTTTGTAAATAGAAAGCTTAATATGTTATTAAATTTCTGGCGGAATATGTCGATGATTCATCGTCTCAAAATTGAGATATTTATTGCTGAATTTCGCAATTTTTTGAAAGCTTCCATAAGAGCCCATGTTGAGCTTGCCATTTTCAACAATGAACATCTCGATTACCAGGCGGTGAAACCTCTCCAAATTTTTCACACATAATTAAATGCTGTTCAAGAAGATTCACGCCAAATTTCAATACATTAACTTGGAATAATCAAATATAATGTATTTTTCGTATGATGTCATATAAATATCGATACAACTTCCTTAACAGGCCGAACTACTACCAGGTGGTCTGTTTAGGTTTTTACAAAAAAAGAGTAACTTCATGAGATTAATTAAAAAATAAGCGATACACAAAATTTTCATGTAACAAAAATCAAACGAATATAAAAAGTAAATGTGGGCTTCATGGAGATAAAGCGCAGCGGTAATGATCTAAGTTTGCGACTAATTATCATAATTAGTTGGACGAGAATTCTAGCAATGAAAAAAAAAGTTAATTCGACGTTTCAATCTTTTTTTCCTTCTGTTTTAGAATATGAAACACGTGTAAAAGAGTAGCCTTTTCAAATGGCCAGTGTTTCTTTTTCTTTTTTATCTTTCGGAAGGTCAAAGCAAGAGGATTTTTATGCCTGTCGGCGTTTCTCGTACTAAGAATTTTTCGGTATAATTTACGAAGAAGAACCGCGGCGCTCATAGAGTGCACGTGCGCCCAACCAGCGTACAAATTCTCGGGTTTCCGTTTAACCAGCCGGAGAAGAGAACTGCACTCTAAAGAAGCCCGCGAGAGTAACTTGGACTCCAGTGAAAACGGGGTTAACTCATCAGTCTTGACTCAGCCCGGGTAGAACACCGGTAATAAAGTTCTTGGCTGGTCACAGTAATGTACTAAACGAAAAAACTTCCGAAATTCAAATAATTCTTTCACTCTGAATTATAAAAACAAACAAAAATATATAAATAGTTATAAAAAAATTATCTTACCTTGTCCTCGCAGGTTTTGTGGCAAGTGTATTTGCATACTGTCAAAAGAACAAAAAAAGAAGCTTGTTAAAAATACATAATAACTTATTTTTTCATTATCATTTATAGAATTAATTGAATGATTTTTGTTTAAATTATATTTCGATTAATCAACCTTTCATTCGAATTCAAATCGAGTTACAAATTATTCAAAGTTCAATTTATTAATTAACTGTTCGAGAAATATTTTAATGAATTATTTTTAATTATAACAAAAAAATAAAGATGAGCAGGGAAATTCCGAAGATATGATCTTTCTAATTCCTTTAATGTAGCGGAGTGCAAGAGAAACATCAAGCCAAACTTTGAGGGTAAATGAACGAAAGATGTTTCGTATACCAACTGCAGGTTTAAAAATGAGTCTTATATCGTGAATTTGATGGTAAAACAGTTTAAATAGCAGAGACCATCGTGATCGACTTACCTCTGCAGCAAGATGCCTGTTTGATCATGGATTGGTGGCAAAGATGGCATGGTCGTGATCTTCGCAGTTGTTTAGTACGAAACACGTGACATTGAGGCTCGAACTCACTCTGCAATTAGGGATAAGAATACGACAAAGGATTAGCACGAACGCTCTTCATCACTACTTATTTTATATTAATCATTTAAAATAATAATAACAACATTAAACATATTTGCGTATTCGTGCAATTTATAAACGTCTTAGAACGTAGATATTAAATAAGCCCAAATGGGTGTTATCGCGTTTGAACTTTGCTTTATCAAACAGGCGCCGCAGCGTCCCGACGCCATTTGATTTAGTAAACACAAAATTAATAAATCTGCAGCTTTTTAACTCAATAACTATCTTCACTTGTAATTTAAAGAAAAATGGATCTTTTTCACTTTAGGTTAACCTGATAATCAGCCAATATATACCTCAACTTTTAATTGAAATTAGAAAATAAAATTCAAAATTTAATGACGAAGAAATTTAATAATTACGATGACCAAAAATAAAACAACTTTGTCCCACAACAAGATGCATTAAGCTGATTACACCTGTTTCTTAGTAAATAATTAAAAATCTGGAAAAAACATTATGAAAAATGCAAGAAAATTTTCAAAGTTGCTGATCGAATAAAAATCATTGGGTGGGAAACGTACGTTTGTGCAAAATATCTTTGATCCCGGATTTTCTTTTGTTAAAACGTAATGGCCAGAGTGAGAAAAGATCGTGATTTTGTTATGCGGAGTGTATGGAAAACAACTGTTGGCGGTGATGATCTATGGGCGGTACGAAACCAAACTAGCATAGTAATCGTTGGTACGAATCGTGACGCGAGAACTTGAACTAGGATTGCATCATATAGCTAAAATAATAAATACAGCTGTGTAGGGAAGATTGGAATAAAATAGTATACCTGAAGAAGTGGAGGCTAATAAGGCCGAATAGGCCAATGAAAAAATGATAGGCCAATGGGGCAAAATGGGACACCTGGAGAAACTGGAAGCTGATAGGACAAAATTGGCTGTCTAAAAAATGTTAAATTGGTGAGAATAAATAGGATACTTGAAAAATGATACGTGAATGTGGCAAAATGAGACGTTCAAAGAGGGGAGGGGAGCAAAACGAGCGACCAGTGTCAGAAAAATAAACGCAAATTCTTGTTTTTTTTTTTTTTTTTTTTTTTTTTTCAATTAAAACCCTTTTGAAAAAGTGTGATTTTGTCGCTTTGTCTAATTTTGTCCCGATCTCTTCTACATTAGAATTCGAGACGTTTGAGAGAAGCGCGATGTTGTGTTCACGCGTTATTGCGCGGAACACGAAGAGAGATAGGGGACGAACGGTTGCGCCCCCTTTCAGTATTTTTATGTACTTCTGTAGCTGATGGCAGGCAGCGACAGAGGCAGGCCAGGGCTCGGTATGCGAAGTAATGCACGTGAGGATAATCCTAGCTCGGGCCTGAGGCGCGCTAGGATTCTAAGATGCGCGGCTCCGATTACACGCACGCGATCCACGCGCTCGCGAGCGCGCGTGAATTCACCGCAGTCAACTCCAATACATTCTTCCATCCTTTTATTTCATTTGGCTACCTGGGAAGCTCTTTCTCTCCTTTGTAAAATCCTATTCGTATACAGCTTTAAGCGCTATTCTTCTTCTAGCGCGCTTTCACCTCTCTTTTGCCCGGGCACACACGTTGAATCTTATCTCGAGAAGCTCGCACGAGCGAGAATATTACCAGGAAACAAAACGCAATAAACAGAGAAAAAAGAAATTGAGCAAAGCAAGATCGATCGAGGATCTTATGCCGTGAGCAAGCTCCGCTATATGCGCGGATTCCAAAGAGCTTGGAATTCTTGCCGAAGATTTATTCGCAGTACCCTTTGACCGTAACGTCTAGAATCTTTCCTCCATAATTCGATTATCATCATTGATATTGTTCATGTGCATTATATACCCGCATATTCCGCTTAACGCTAGGTCGCTATTATATTTTTTAGGTCGTTACTACCATGTGCCATTACGACCCAGACACTCTGCGTGCATATAATGCTTGACAGAATTCGTATTTTCGATGTTTTTTCTTTTTAAATTGATGACCTGACTAAACGAACGGTAGAGAGCTCAATGGCAGAATACACTTCATTCCACAGTTGTTGGAATAAACAAAAAAGTAAATCGCAATTTGATTCAAAAATGACGGTATTAAGGTAGATCGGTGAATTTTTGTCATCCAAGATCAAAGACTGACAATTTTTATAGTTACACATAAATACGAGATGAATTGATATTTACAACTTGAACGCTATTTACCATCTCGTTTGGTAGTAATTAATTCGTAAAAATCGACTGTTTCCAGACATTTATCCCTACGAGCATAAAAAAATCGTATGCACGTAAAGACTTATTGATTTTTTACATTTGGTACTTCCAAGATTTCGTAATAAAAAATTCATCACTGTATTCCGCGAATATTCCTGAATATAAAAGTGCTTGGGTTTTTGGACGTTACCGTTGAAAATCGACTGAAAAATAAAAAAATTATTCGTTGTAAAATGATTGAGATTTCCACAGGAATGACACGGGAAAGAGCGCGAGAGCGCTTATCAACTCTGTATTCAGCGTCTGCTAGAACATGCCTTCAGACGTGACAGTTTGCCAATTTGACTGTGTTTTTCTTTCTTGTTCTCGAATATTTTTACCGTATTTGATAAATATCGATAGAATTAATGGTAATAGGTAAACTGGCAAAATCTCTGTCGCTGCATAATTCCTTTGTGTAAATACTCTACATAGGTTATAAACAAAACTGATAGTTTCGGGAGATGACAGTAACGGGCATGACACGTTTTACAATCCACTACGCTCGTCAAATTTCAATTAGTAAACATTTATTGAAGAATAAAATCGTATAAAAATATCCATTCTCCGCTGTTTATATTTCGAAAATAATGAAATTATAATTTCAAAATCAATTTTGCATTTGTAAACTTTGGTCTATAATAGATACTGCAAAGATCACGTAGCCGTCACCGATATACCTTAACCTTGGTGAAAATAACTCGATGGTTAACTACAAAAGGTAGCATGATTATAGTCGCAAATATTAGGCACATAATTTCGAATGATTCCATATTTGAGATCCTTCATCGAATCCGAAAATCATTGTTTACGTCGTTATAGCGGCAACGTCAAAAAGAAAAACTAAAATTCAAAGACGATAGATGGTGAAGTGATCGTAAAGAAATATATGGAGCACATATTCTAAGCGAGAGAAGCGGAAAGGAAAGAGCGTGGGATAATGATGTTCGCGGAGCAACGTTCCGCGTCGTCTGGACAGAGAAGAGATTGGAACGAGTTCGAAGTACTTGGTTGAGATTTTCGAGTGCGTTTTCAAGTGCGTTTGAGCATGTTTCCTTGTCCGAGGATATATTATTTTCTATATAGCCTTATATAAAACGGATATTTTGCAAGAGTTCCCCGCTCGTATACTTTTTCAGCAATTTTCCAATTATTGGCAGTGTCGTTGATAGGACTGTTGGAGGAATTGAAAAGAGTGTTGAACATGTGAATCACTGTTTTTCTTCAGTTACTTAGATCGCCAACGACTGTGCATTTTCATCGTTTATTTCAATGGGTTCACATAGACAAGAAAGAGAGAATGAGAGAAGAATCTTCGGTTTAAGGATAGAAAGAGATATAATATATCGAGCACGACGAAAAAAGAGGCGAACAGAGACGAGCTTTGTCAGAGTTCTTCACTGATGGATATAGCTCTGTTTCTCATTTTTTTGTCCTGTTTTCTTTTTTTTTCCACAGACTTTCTATCTCTCTCAGTGATGTTTGCGCTTTGGTTGAACACGTGAGAGGCTCCTCAGAATATATAATACCAACACTGTGGTGGTACTAACATCAGGGAACACCAGCAGTGTACTTGGACTTGCATTAACCGCGGACGCGAGCTCGCGAGCTCTCGGATACATACAGACAAAAGGCTTGAGAGAGATTCTTTCTCTTTCTCCCTTTGCCTCCCCCCCGCCCCTCTCTCTCTCTCTCTCTCTCTCTGCAAATGCCGATCCTCTCTGCATCTTTTGCACCATCCTCCTCTTCGCATCATCCCGGAACGATCAAAGCGTAGCTTTTATCTTTGAGACAGACTCCGAAAGGATTTTGCATCGTTACCCGTACGAAAAAAAGATAGATACCGAATCATTCCGGGAAATTCACAGACATCCGCGAGGGATCAGAAGAAAAAACAATAAAAAATATCTATTTTATCGTCTAGACAAATATTTTAATGATGATATCGACTTTTTTAGGTAAAAAATTGACATTTGCTATTTTTACAGCTTTGTTCATCTCGATCTATCAGATTAATAACCAAATCGGGGAAAACGAGCTTCTGCTGCTTACACCATTTTGGAGGACATGTTAAAAAATAGAAAAACATGAAAACGAAGTAAAATAAGTTGTAATACTGTTTTAAGAATTTATAGATGATAATCAGTTTCCTGCTGAGACTTTTATCGATCGAACCTCGATCCCGATCGATGATCATCGATTTTCCATTTGAATATTTCTTTTCTTTTTTTTTTCTTTTTCTCATTCTCGTTTTATATTTACGGTACTCTCGTTGGCACTGGCGCCGCTACCGTTCGTCCATAATGGGATTTTTGCATCTCTCACGAGAACCACGTACGACGTTATACTCATTGTATTCTAATCTCTAGTCGTGTATACAGTGATACGAAAGTTACGTCACGAGGTCGATCCTATATATACATCGTGTAATGTACGAGAGCCTCTCGCATTAATAAATGCTAATCGGCCAAGAATCTTGAATACACACACACACATATAGAGCTATATATAATAATAGCTAGGTAAAACGTCCCCGTTTCAGCTACCGATTGTATATTTGCCATTCATTGAGGCCGCACAATGCATTTCGACGAGTATTGAATTATCGTCCATGAGATATCAAAAACCGAAAAAAAAAAGAAAAAAATCAAATCAAAATAAAAAAATCGAAAATCTCAACACGTCTTATATATTTATGGGTTGAGTTAGATTCAACCCATACAGAAGATTACTCGAATGAAAAATATGAATAATTTATAATCCAGTGGAATAGAACTGCTTTTAATTTGACCTCCATTCTCATACTTCGGTGCCAGAGTTGCATATGTTTTTTTTTTGTTCATCCTCATCATCGTAACACTTGTAACTAATCATATTTATCATTCGATAATTAAGGCTCTTAGGATCATTTAATCCTCCAAGGTTGCTGTGGAATTCGAACAAAAAAAAAAAAAACATGGATATAACAGATCCTAAAGTTTACGTGCTTCATCACCTTCGATTTTCCGTTTGATTTACGTGCTTGTTATCGTTCCCACTGGAATTTAATATCCTCTACAATTTCATGGACATAAATTCTCCAGAAAAATAATAAAAATTCAACGCTCGTAAAGAACAAGCAAAAAAATTAATATCAAAATAATGATCGATTATTACAATAACTCAAATGATAATCATTTTATTCGATAAATTCGACATTTTTATTTATTAATGATAAATTTTATTATAATTAAAGATTTATTACCTAAAAATATTACTTTGTCTGAGCAATTGAATACGCACAATGCCATCAATTTTTTTGCCATCATTGTTTATCGTATTTAAATCGCACTCGAACGTAAAAATGACTCACGACAAATGTCTCATTGTTTTTCCTTGGCCCAGAAGGGGGAATGACGTTCTCAAAAACATCGATAAAAATTGTCCCATAAACAGCGAAATGTGCACGAATGTATCATCCCGAGTATATGACGATTGAAAAAGAAAAAAAAATCGAAATACTCAATAAATACATGCTAGATTAGCAAAAGTTGCAGAATCATGAAATATTCTTCCTATCTCGAGTTTCTGTGTCTGGTCTGTCGACTAGTGTTGGATATAATGGCGTGATTGGTGGGGTAATTAAGCGTGACACCCGCCAACATAATGTACACAAAGTCGGATGCCGCGATCGCCCAGATGCGATCATTATATTTATTCATATATATATATATATATATATATATATATATATATATATATATATATGTACGTATAATATACACGCAGGCTAATAATCTCCGATCGTGAATCATCGGTGAGATTTTCTTGCGTACAGAGTTTCTGTACATGCGCGGTACGATTTGTTGGCAAACGGATAAAAAAAACGAGTGTACCAGGAGCGCGGAAAGCGGGTACAGAAAAAAAAAAAACAGAAATAAAAACAAAATAATCAGGAAAAAGAAACGACAAGTTTGAATGTAGTCCCTGGCGGTTATAATGACAACATCTCTCGTTGCTGCAAGGACTATGGCACATATGAGAGCACGAAGGAATCTTGTAGATCTTGGGCGAGAGACTTGTAAGAGTCTTGGACGATGTAATAAGTACAAGTATGCCATATTACCGCGCACATAGATACGTATATACTTGGTTCCAAGGCTGGCAAAGAGAAAGACGTTGGAAAAGTTGTACAAGATGTTAAATTTGTCGACATTCTGCCCTTTCGTTTATCAAAAGGATAATGAAAGCCTGGGAAACACTTTTTCGATTTTTATTCATTTTTCTTTCATTTTTTATAGAAAAAACTTTCCGATCGGCATTTACCATCCCCAGATTGCTCTTCCCGTGTATTACCCTTCAGGATCCAAGAGAAAAAGTAAAAGAGCCAAGCTGGACAAGAAAATCCCGAGCAGTCTACCGCAACCCATGACAGAGAGAGAGGGAGAGAGAGAGAGAGAGAGAGAGAAAGAGAGTAGAGAGATAAAAAAAACTCTAGTAGGAAGATTGCGAAACATCGAGCTCGCCTCTCGTATTACTCTGCGGTAGCAGGCTCGTATTTTTAACCAGCACGATTTATTTCTCTTCCGACAGAATATCAAACACCTACGTTCGCCAATGATTTACGGAAGTAGATCGTTTTTTTAAATAAAAAACACATTCTCTTTCAATTAGAGCGTTTCTAATTTTATTATTTCCTTACCCCCCAATTTAATTGTCAATCTTAATCTCAATTTTTTCACTCAAAGGCAACGTTAATTAATATTATTTCGTTACTTGAAACCGTCTTACGTTGAATTATAATGCATTTTTTTTTTTCATACCAACAATTAGATAAGTGGAGCTTGTCGTACGTGAAAAAACGCAAGAAAAATAAAGGATCTACTTTGCAGCGAATAATCTGATGACCCAATGAAAAATGAGCTTGTGATTTATCTTATTATTAGCCTCATCTATTATTACGATAATGTTAAGGACGTGTTATTATCCGCGCGTTAACGATCTATATAAATATATGCATACATACGTGCATTATGTGCAGTTGAGATGCGCTCTTTCTCGTGAGTTCACGGAATGTCAGTTGGCAACGATCGGGCGCACGCGAGAAGATAAAAAAGGGATAAAAAACAAAAAGAAAAAGAAAAAAGAAGATAGAAAGAAAGAGGAACGAGCGTGATAAAACAGGAAGAAAGTCTCGTGGTCCCATGACTGGCATCAAACCCCGTAGTTAATTTATCCAAGCTCACTTTTGCCGATGGTGGTATAAAGAAAATTCATGCCCCATTGGAGTGAAGAAATGGCCCGGAGCTAATGTAAGAGATCTTGTGGTTAAACACGTGAGTGAGGATAGCACAAAAGTTTAAGATACGAGAAATAATATTGCGCATATAGATTGACGACGTGCTCTACTACTTTCATGTATTCAGCATATATCACGTGTGCGCGACGACGAGGATGAGGAGAGGACGACGATGGGGAGATTACGATGTAAAACCGCCAAAGGATCGCTTAATCCAAGCCCGAACTATCATTACAGTTTTGTAACGTCGATCAAGAGAGTCCGAATGCACTTTATATACATACAGATGTTAAGGTAATTGCACACCGCGAAATTTTCCCACGTCTTTTATAGCTACGCTTTATGGACGACTAAGAGAAAATATTGAGGCCGGTAACAGGAAGATTAAGATTTGCAGAATGTTTTTTTTCTTCGTCGATGCGTATTTCTAAATACGTCGAGATAGTAATTAAAAAGTTGGAAGGCAAGGGACGATGCGTATAGCGAAGTTGGACAACATTATTGTATTATTAAGTTGCTCAGGTCTCGTTGCAGATATAAGACTCCGAGTGGAGGGTTAACGACCTGATGGGAACTCAAGTAAACTGTCCATGTCACTGTAACTCTATAGGATATCCGGTAAATCGTGTCAAAGAATAAAAGGCTAGATAAATTGACGAATTCTAAAGAGAAAAGTCGTTGGGTGTTCCATGTGTGGGAGATAGGTTTCACAATAATAATTATGAAAAACTTTTTCTTATTGATTAAAACAATTAAGAATAATATTTATTAGAAATTAAATAATAAAACATAAAGTCACAGATATTATATGCTTCTCGCTGAGCGTGACGAACGCAACTGACTCCCCAAACAAAGGGTCTCAGAAGCTCTGAGTTGGGAAACAAATAAAAAAAAAGGGGGGGCGGTAGTAAACATAGGTTCGAACTTCGCCGAGAGAAATATAAGAAATTAAGCTATAGCGCGGCAAGTATGAATACAAAAATAATCCGCGCGAACATTGGGCATTTTTCTGTACAACGCATCATTGACTTAATATTGATTAATTAATGGATAGCTTATCTCCGATGTGCTCACAGGAACAGATGGGCGTGGTCACTGGTTTGGGACTACCCTCGCGCCAATCCGCAAAGCTACGGTGTGCTCCGGGGCACCAGATTGGCCATCACTGAATCAATTAATATCTCGTTAACGTTGCATCGTAGAGAAAAATGCCAAACGACTTTTCTTTTCAAAATTTCGCGATCTGCAAGCTTTCCAAGTTTCTAGCATGAATTTCAAGATGCTATGTAAGTATATAGCAAAGAAAAAAAAAAAGGAAACAAAAAAGCCTCGATACACGCGTATCCACAACTGACACAGATCTGTACTCGTGTGCTTATCGTTATGCAAGTATATATAGCTGGACTAACTCGTGTGATCGATGGGTTCTCGTGCCTCCCGTGGCTCCGACGGAATGTCCGACACCCGAGATCAACAAAAGTCACGCAAATGTACAAACGACCATTTATCTCGTGTGGTGGTTAATGCAAGGGAATTCGTCTGTATGTGGACGAATGTGTACGTGCTCGTGGTGTATTCCATCGTTTTTTATTGCGTGGTATAGACACTTTACGAGTACTTTTTTTTTCAGCAATGCATTTCTGTCATATTGTGCATATCGAGTGGGCGTCTTGGTACTTTGCCAAGCGTTATAAAAACAATGAAGAATGAAACAAGGAAGCAAAAAAGACGAATGAGTATAATGGCTTTCCAAATACGAAACATCGAGGAATAATAATGCCAAGTAATAAATCAATTCAATTCAATAATCGACAATTGTTTACAATTATTAATTTCTATACCATTATCATCATATATATTTTATCGAGAGTGTAATTAGTTTAATATAATTTATTTACTGACGTAAATTTGATTGAGGTAATTTATTCCCGATGAAGTAATATAAGCTTTGCCCGCGCGCTATATGACCGTATGATTTTTCGACTCTTCTTAATGCCAATGTTCAATGGCCACGTGGGTATATGTGCCCAGTGTATAAATCGCGAATTGAAATTTATTCAGTATCCAGTCACGTACGGGACTCTGTATACGTTACATTCTTCATCGATGTATGCGTATACGAAATCAATCACTTCTTTATTATTACATTAACATTTTTTTTCTTCGTCGAAGATTCAATCAGTTTGTGGATGGAGCACTAACATAAAAAAAAAAAGAAGAAAAAAAAAACGTAATTGGCAATCAACGATTTTGTGTATGAAAAATAAAAACAATTTCTCAGCCTGTTGAACAGATTGTGTTATCTCGTGTTTTTGTATTTATAGTTACTATTTCCCCCCCCCCCCCCCCCCGTAACAAATGGCAATTGGACATATGTGGAAAAAAATTGCCAATTTAAAAGTAGCGAATGGATTGGCCGATAGCGAGAGAAGGGGAACGGGATGCGCTCGCTCTAGCGTTGGCGTCGTGAACCATCAACATAGAGAAAAGAATGCCCTCTTGCGGTAGCGTCATGAACGTCAACGTATAATTATCTCATCATATATATATAAGTTTTCTTTCTTAAGGCATTACATACGTCCAGAATTTTCAAAAAATCGATTTTTTTTTTACAGATTATTATTCTCTATAGTTTTAGGCGTATTTCTGCGTAAGTCGATTGTACAAATTCCCCATAGATCGAAAGTTATTATAGAAAACGTGACTGCCCAACGAGAGTCTGATGCGCGCACTTGAAACTGTAAATGCATTTTTCTCAAAACTACTTTTTCTGGCACGGTCTGCATGATAACTCATACAGTTTTTAATATTTTTTGATGCTTTTTTTTTTTAAACATTCGAAATTGTTTTCTCTATAGTCTGTAAGGCCGGATTTTTGATGTTGTGATTAAAAAATTTTATAAACATAATTAAAGTGTGACATTTATGACACAAATTGCACACTTTTTTTTAAACTGCCGCAAATTGCCAAAATTTTTCGAATTTCAAAAATCCGGCTCGACAGACTATAACTACAACCTTATTTTACAAGATTTTTTTTACGTTTTGCAGATCCATCAGCATTTCAAGAAGAAATGATGCAGACCGTGGAGCAACTTTTTTTTCATAGTGCTTCGGGAAACATGATTTTTTATGTTGTAATTTTTGAAAAAAAAAATGAAATAAATTTTTTTATAAAGTTTAAATACTAATAAACAATGTGTAAAAATTATTTTTATTTATTTCTATTGCTATCTCTTCTAAAAACAGTTTTTCTTTTAGCGCGTTTTAGGCACTGCTGGACGTATGTAAGGCGTTAAGAATTATACACTTCCGCGAGGTTGGAGAGAAAACATAATTTTTTGACGGCCAGTGTGACGGCAACGGAAAGAATTAATGCGCGGAAAGGTGGCGATGATGGCGAGAGTTTAGTGGTGATAAAATATACATATATCCCCACATGCACATATATATACAGAGAAATACAGAGCAAACCTGTAAATATGGACCCCCGGGGGGTCTAAGTTATACAGGAACAGAATTCTTAGGTTTGATAGCGGACGGGTGTATATTTGTATTTAATATTATCGCCATATACGGTGGAGGGTATGGAGCTTCATTAAAAACTCACAATCGTAAGGGAGTAAATAAGTACGAGCATACATTTATGTGCGTATATATATTAAGGAGTCTGCGGTTGCTGGTGCGAGCGGATAGCAATAATATCCATAATAATAACAATAACAACAACAATAATAATAATAATAATAATAATAATAATAATAATAATAATAACGAGGGGTCTCTTTGGCGGATATGAAGGGCGTCGAAGCCAACGAGCATAAAAGCATCGGAACGACTCGAACACACGTGGCTCACAGCAGCAGCGGTAAAGCTGATTTCTCGCTGTATGTGACTAGAAGACGGAGGTAAAAAAAAAAAAGAAAGAAAAAAGAAAAAAGAAATAGAAACAGAAAAGAAAGAGGGGAGAGGAACGAGAGGGTGAAAAAGCCCATAGGGCGTGCACACACGTTACTCGGAAACGTCATAATCTCTCAGCCCACGCACTTGGTGGTCATATACGCGTGTGTACACGCAGCTCGTAGTTATTAATGCGTGCGCGCGTTGACTCGACCACAAGATCGTCTGGACTCCTTGTACAATACTGCACATACTATAAACACTTATGGAGTTCCCTATAGATTATAACCTCGCGCATACTAGTATAAAAATACAGGTTGAGATATATTCAGGTGTGTGCAATAATAATCTGTATATAAATGCTAATATTTTCCGGGCATACCGGCTGTGAAAAATAACGTCACAACTGCATTTAGACAGTGGAATAGTGTTTTAACGCTCAAGGCTTTCAGCTTCGATGATTAATCACCATAGCTGCCATAATAATTGAGCTTTAGCCACCAGCTATTGAGCATTTTGTCATTAACTACAATGCATTTTTTTTTTTTTTTTTTTTTTTCAATTTCCTTCATTTAGTGACTCGAGAGGGCGAGTTTACGGAATATAATAAATATAACTTTTCGAGTGACAATAACGTTTTTTTCATTGTTTTGGCATTGGCATTCCATTTTGCCTCGATATTTTCTACACGCGCGGGAAGTACATAAAAGTTCAGCTGTGTCGTTTTGTCGTAACCGCACTGCAGCGATTGTAGACTCTTCAAACTTTTAAGTCATAAATTCACCTATGTATGTTCGTATGTTGGATGTTAATGTGTTTATGTGTGTGTGTGCGTGTGTGTGTGTGTTTGAGCGTTGCAGAGAGCCGTGCTCTCAGCTTGATCCTACCGTGACGGAATAACATCGTGGTTCCCTGTCTCGCGATGTGGTCAACTATTATATGAGCGCAGACAGAGTTCGACGATGACGACGACGACGACGACGACTACGACGATGATGGAAAAAGACCATAAGCTCGACGTCCCGTCGAGCCCGTGTCATATCCGCCGTGCGACGCCGTATAGAGAAAACCACTCAAATCGATATTACCGGTAAAGATTCCGTACCCCCCGCCCCAACCCTCCATTTTTTTGCCATAAAAAACTTTGAGTTATTTACGAGAAAAGATAGAAGGCACTATTGCCGTTGATACAAAACCTTGTAAATAGCTACAAATGTCGACAACGAGAACTCGAAATTACTCAATAATTTGACCACATGCATATTTATTGTTTAATTTTCACGAGCATTCCATAAAAAATTTAATTATTACTGCCAATGACTTTGTGGGAAAAAAAATAAAACAATGTATTTTTCGTTAGCATTTTTACATTAAGGGGCCAGTCCACTTGGAAAATTTCAAAAAATCGTTTTTTTTTTACTGTTTTCGAAAGTACATACATTCAGAAATGTTGTGTCAAAATTTTATGAAAATTCGAGTTCTCTAAGTATTTTTTTTTTTTTCCTGAACGTCAGGACCTCATTTCGTCTACCTGAGCGTATAGCGCGCTCAAACGCGTTTTTCAAAATCTAGCTCCATCGTATCTCTAAAACTAATAAACCGATTCTCTTGAAATTTAAACCACATATTGTAAACATGATTCGCAACAAGATGACCCTCGATGGTTTTAAAATTTTGATTTTTACTCTTTTTTTTTGTGAAAAACTGCGAAAAAACGCGTTTTTTTTACTTTTTTCGTTTTTCGTCTGCCATTTTTTTATTTTTTGCTAAAACTTTATATCCGAGGGTCATTTTGTAGCTCGTGTCATACTGAATCTAATGGACTTTGATTTTTTTGTTTCAGACAAGCCGTTGCCGAGTTGTGATGGAGCTACCTAGCCCACCTATTTTTGAGGCGTTGCGTTAAACTATAGTTTTTGTACTTAAAAATGAATAAAAAATGAATTAAATTTTTTTTTTTAAATGTATTTCAAGACTTTATTTATCAAGCCCAACAACTTTTATATTCATATCTTTTTTAAAATCCTCAAAAAAAAATCGCGAAAATAGCCTTTTTTTCGTGGCTCCAAAGTGAGCTGGCCCCTTAATTCAATTATACAATAATTTGTTAAAATTCGTCAAACAGAAAGGGAATAAAAAGTTTTTCTATTATATTATTTTCGAAGGAATTATATTTTTAGCCAAAATATAATCAATAAGGATATAAAATTTGAGTGATTTCCCGAAGAATAATTAATTCATCAAAAAATTCTTTCCATCGTTCATTAAATAATAATATTTAAAAGGATACGTTGAATTATTGAGGTCGATTATAAAAGTCTATTATTACGTGGCTGTAGACGTACTTTAGTTGGCTGGCAAATGAGTTACTCGACTTAAAAAAAAAAAAAAACCAAACTGTATAAGGATCCTTGAGTTTCTTCGATTTATAATGAAAACTGCATCACCGGCCAAGAGCTAATTCCATTTGGATTCTGTGTTGGTGGCGTAATGTAAAAATAGCTTGAATTCATTTGTTCGTATGTATATAACTATATGTATATACTATAAATGTCGAGGCATCGGCTATTTTGTTCAGCCACTGTTATTTTACTACTGTATATGCATTTTACGTTGTTCTACCTCTGAAGTATTGACCGTGTTCTCTGAAGCTCGCGGATACCGACGTAATAACATACCAAACGATCGAGTGCTCGCTTATCTTAAACTCGCGCACTACCACTTTGGTATACAATCAAAAGGAAAAGAACGATAATAAAAAAACAGTAAGATTTTGAAAAAAAAAAAAAGAAGCCAAGAAAAATATAATCCAGTATGGGGAGGATCAAAGGATGAATACTGGATGGAACGAGTACTGATGTTTCAGGGAAAATCATTTCATGTTGATTCATCGTTTCAATAGAGTTTGCAGAGCTTGCTCGACGAGCCAATCGCCTTGCCTAAGGCGATTTAATGCGCTCAATGAAATTTAACGTTATCGAACAAAAAACATAATTCAAGAGAAAGTAATTGGAACAAAAGGACGAAAAAAACTGCAGTAACCGATCGGAAAGAATATTTTACGTCGAGTGCTGACTTTCGTGGCTGTCAATAAACGAAAATCAAATTTGACTCTGTCCACAGAATAAAGAAAAAAATTATTTGTGGATATTCAAAGTTCCGATTTTTCTTTAAAAATTGAAATGTCGAGATGAACAATAGACGATTCTCTTTGTTTTTATGAGCTTTCCTGAGAACTCATTGAAAAAATGTCGAAAAAAAATGATTTTTTTAAGTTTTCTCATGAGAATATAGAAGTAAAAAATTAATAATCGGCTTTCCAGGTATTTTATTTTGTCAAAATATATAAAAATATAATCTACTAAAAAAATTTAAAAATTCAACAATTTTCATCAATTTGGGTACTGCATAAAAACAGCCGTAACGTTTTCTGTGTTTGTAATTGTAACTCTGAACAGGGCCCATTCGATTAGTATCCAAATTTATTTTGAAATGACGGTTGTTTTTCAAAATTATCTGCAGTTTTAGATTTTTCGCGAATTTTTAAATTTTTCGTTCGATTTTTGTTAATTTTTCGATCCATATAGCTTTCCGCTTTTGCCGATTTTCGAGAACGTTTTACGGGAGAAAGCCATTGAATTATCGGAATAAATCGGAAGCCAATTTTGAAGTCTTCGTTATTTGCCAAATTATAAAGATTTGAAGGAATCGAACTTCAAAGTGTTACGATTTGCTCAAACATTTTAAACAAAAAAACTATTTTATTCGTTATTTCATCAGCTTTTCGGAAAATTTATCAAAAAAATTGATCATTCAACCGGTCATTGAGATAATGTCGAAAAAGTGGGGGTTTTTTTTTTTTCACAAAAATTCGAATTGTCCGAACAATGGGAATCAAATTTGAAAAAACAATTCTAGAGCCTTGGTACAAAAAATATTTTGTTTATTTAATTTGCGTGGGTGTGAGAGCAAT